>CABFPE010000905.1:48391-64675 GCA_900660155.1 Hofstenia miamia | reverse complement strand
TGTGTGCTCTTAGGTTACAGATAGGTGTAGGGTTTTTTTTTACTGTTATAGCTTTCCTACTTGTCATTGCTTGCCTGATATTATCATTGCAGCCAGTAGGCTTTACATGTTAACTCTCTCATTGTTGAACTTTGGTTATTTATTACATTCATTATGCTACATGATGATTGGTGATTTAATATTGTTTACATTTAGATGGTTATTTAGATTGTGTTGTTATACCTTATTACATATATCTTATTTAATAGTCACAGCAAGTTGCTCATTGTTTCATATGGTAGACCTCTGGCCGACTCCTGTTTATATTTTTCTGCAGGTGGCATTGATTGTTTACATGTATCAAGGGCTATTATTTATTTCTATATATGTAGGGTTATTACATGTAAGGCCTCATAATAAGCTATTTCAGCATCTTGGTTGCATTACTTCGTTTCATACCTCAATTCATAATAACAAAAACAATCAATGCACTAAATTCTTAAGTAGTTGCAAATCCCATCACACTGAGTTTGCTATTCACATAACCATTCCTTCATTGGTTTCTGCTTCACAGTGGCGGCTCCATTGGTAAGATGCAGGTGGTGTATTTGTTCCTGGATATGCATGTCTGCTTTATCTAAATAAGTTGGAGTGAGTTAAGTAGCTAAAAGCGCTCTTGTATATTAAATTAAGTTAATAAACTGAACGCTTATTGTAAAGGAGAGAATCAGAAAAGTGTCAACTCCGCTTACTGTTTGATCTAAGAAAAGTAATAGTTTTTCTATAAGTAACATACTCACAGCGGATTGGCATGATTCTACACTAATTGATGTGCAAGAGAAGATATCTTCATTGGTAACAGCTCCAGACTACTACATGGACATTGCAGTGGAAACCAATGGTTCTCTCAGTGCATGGAATGTAGTCTCAGTGATAGTGTGTATGTGATAACTTAATAATTTAGTCCATTGATTGTTCTTGTTATTATTGCTATGTAAATAAAAGGAAGTAATGCAACCTTGTTGCTTTTGCTTGTTATTTTGCCTTACATATAATAACCCTACAGATATAATAGTACATGTTAAGCTTTCATACATGTGAACAATCAATGCCATCAGCAATAAAACTGTTTTGTAAGTTGGTCAATAGTCTACTAATTTACCAATAAGTAAATACATTGTACAAAAATGTACATAGCAATTGTAGAGCATTCCAAATCTATAAGTGGTTGTTATAAAAGTAATAATAATAATCTTTGTGTCACAAACAATAGGAAAGCTATAACAGATAAAAATCCCTATCCCTATTCCTAACTTAAAAGCACATTGAGAAATCTAGGCTACAGGCCACACCACACTTTTGAAAGGCTATAGTGTGCAGGCTGCTCCAGAATTCCGTTAATTGTATTTGGGTACCACTGTAGGATTACTCTAGTGCTTAAATGTTTAGTTTTCCATTTAACTATTAAATAACCTGACAAAATAAAGAAGTGAATCCAGTAAAATTCATTCATCACAAATAATATCAATCACTGTATATTTATAATGAATAGTTGTAAACAATCAAATACTCAGCTACTACCTGATATTAGATGTTGTTGACAGTTTAACAGTTTTATAGTTTTTCTTCATCTGCTGTTAATTATGCACTCTTGATTTGTTTGTTTGATGGATTTCCCCTTACTTATCAGTTTCTGTTGTCTCTGTTCTTGTGCATGTTTGAATGCTCTCACTGATGCTTCCTGGTGACTGTACCTATACTGTGATTAGGCTGTTATTGTTCTGTTATCTACATTGTTGATCAGTTGACAGTGCTCCCAACCATTGAAATAGTTTTGCTATTTTTCTAAGAAGAGTTAAATTCTTGTCACTTTTTCTTGTTACAAAATGGATTCTAATCATACTGTTATTTGTTGTTCTCCTTTTAGGTCCCCTCAGTGGGAGTCCCCTGTGCAAGTGTTGGTAGCCTGAATGCTACTGCTTGCACCATTGGATCTCTAATTAATTTATCACTCCCAACTTCTCCAACTCAGATTTCTCCTGTGAATAACCATTGAATATTAAATACTTGTAATGCTCCAACAATTCCAGCTCACCCTTTAACTTTGTCAGTGAACCCCACTCCTTGGTTTGATAGCCAGATACTCAAGATCAAGCATTTACAAGATTTGTTATCTCAGCAAGTTGCCTTGTGAATGGAATGTGAGAGGTGTATTGAGGCTCTACAACCTGTGCTGAACATCCAGCATGTTGAGTTTCAGAGAATGGAACAAAAGATGTTGGACTCAATTATGTCACTGCAATTTCGGGTTAGGCAGCTTACACCTGCTAAGGAGGCAATGCCCTCCTCCTATCTGGGAAGAATACATTACATGTGCTGTGCTAGATGACTTTGGTGACCAACTAACCTGTCAATTTGCTCACATGCTGGAGGCTCCCTGAGAGCACCACTCTTCCACCAACTTTTATTGTGGTATCCCTCCAAGGTCTACTTCACAACCTACTATGAGTATCAACTGTGAACCAATATTCACTCAGTCTCCCATTTCATATGTATCCACCCTACCTACTCTAGCAATGCCTGTTCAGCCTATAGGAATACAACAATTTTCCTCAGTTCCCTTGAGTATCACTGTCATACCATCTGCCTCTGAGCAGGTTGCTGACAGAAGCCCATCTCTTGGTGCACCTATCAGGTCTGCAACATGTGGCTGACCATGGTTCACCAGCTCAGTTCTTTCCATAGAGCCTCACTGAGGCCCTGAATGTTTTAACAAGCATTCTGCTCTACTGAAATTCACTGGTCAAATCAACACTGTCTCTTAGACTTTTGAAGAATGGTTCTTTCTATTTGAGTTTACCATGAAGCAGTACTGAAAAACACAAGATGACACTGTATTACAATTTCAGTTATACCTTCAAGGACTGGCTTACAACCAGTACATGATGCTTGACAAAGGAACTAAGTCTAATTATCAGATACTGGTAGGCTACTTTGAAGATCACTACAAAGTGCCTCATATAAAACATCAGTACAAAACCCTTTTGTGCAACATGTCCTTCCAAAAGGGTGATGACGTCTGAAACTATATAATGCAAGTGGGGAGGCTCTTTCACTTGAGCAATTTATTGCCCAAGTACTCCCAGCACAACCTCTTTACCTACATCTGCTGTGGATTTCCACCATCTATTGCTCCCATTTGGAACTAAAGTGCTATCTGGAGGATGATCTGCACACAATAATATGGAAGGCAATCAGTGTTGTCTATCTAATGCATAATACAAACTGAATTGATAAAGATGTTGCTGAACTAAAACCCACTGCTGGCCTAAGCAAGCCTACTACCAAGGAAGGTCCTGTTTCAAGTTGATTTGGTAGTAGTGCATACCTCTGACCATACTCTACCATATGATATCATCTTGGGAAATGATTTTCTTGAAGACAATGTGTGCATAATTGATTTTGAAAATAAAATGATCTCTATTAATGATCATGAGGCCACCCAGTTAGCAACAGTCCCAGAGGAGGAAATCTTCTTCAACTTAATGGAACCTATGTTCATTGAGGGTTGTCACAGGACTCATGTCCCCATGTTCTCTTAAAAAACAATACAATTAAGGTGTAATGATAGCCAGGCCAAAGGGAAGCTGCCTGAGAGACATTAACTTGTCTATGCCATGTCAGACATAGAAAAATCTATGTCACTATACAGAACAGCTCTAAATCTCTGATTCAGGTTGATACTGCTTAGCTTATGATTATGGCAGTGCCTGTCAAGGTTGACTACTACATCCACTGATTGTTTGCCTGTATTTACTGCTATCCATGACATGGATGAGCCTCCTGACACTGTTAAAATTCCGTTAGTGATGAGTGAATCACATCCACACCTTAGTGAGGAAGAGCATCAAGCACTGATATCACTGCTTCAGTGGAAAAGTGAGGTCTTCAACTATGGAGCAATAAGTGTGGGCCAGGCTGTTAGAAAAGAGCACTCAATAGAGACGAAGATTGATAAGCCAATTTGACTACTGGTACAGTGAGTTCCTGAAAGCTTAAAAGATGCCTATGAGAAAGTGCTAAACTATTTCCTGGAAAGTGGCATTATTCAGGGAAGCAACCACCCCTACATGGTGCCCACAGTCTTTATTAAGCAAAGGGAAAAGTATCACTTGTGCATCCATTTCTGCAAGCTAAATGATATCATGATAAAAGATGCCTACCCTCTACCAAGGTTAGAGGACCTTCTATATGATGCCAGTAAGTATAAATTCTTCTTGTGCCTTGACCTTTAATACCCCTTACAGTCTCTATAAGTGGTGATACATGGCCTTTGGCTTGTGCAACTCTCTGTCAACCTTCCAGAGGTAGGTAACAAAGGTGCTCAAGAATAACACTAATGTTTTTGAGCCAGGCATATCAATGACATCTTAGTCACTAGAAACACCTACTCAGAACATCTAGACAAATTGAAATGCACCCTCAAACTACTCCAGAATGCTGGACTCCAAGTTAACATCAACAAGTGTGCTCTGGCTCAGAGCAAGGTTACCTTTTTGGGGCACATACTCAAGCTGGCAAGATTTCAATTAAGACTGATGCAAAGGATTTCCTCAATTGGATAGAGACGCCAAAAAGCTGCAAAGAAATACAAAGGCTTATGGGTTTTGTAAAGTACTACAGGATGTTTATTCCTGATTTGGTGGAAAAAACCAAAAGTATTTCCCATCAATTGAAAAAGTCAGTCGAATTTAAATTGACCTAGTGGGAACAGGAGAGTGTCAACCAAATCAAAAAGGAGCTCAAGAAAATCTCTTCTCTGAATACTCCTGATTATTAGAAAACTTTCATTGTGGATTTCAACACCAGTGCCATGGCCATAAGTAGTGTGCTTAGTCAAATTGTGAATGGTGTAGAGAAAACTGTACTGTAATTAGCCATAAGTTATGAGCTGCAGAGAGAAACTATGGAGCCACAAAGAATGAGATGCTTGCTGTGGTAGAGTCATTAAAGAAATTCTGATACTTTATTTTGGGACATCCTTTTGTTGTATGCACTAATAATAGCACTCTTGCCTGGCTCAAGAAGTTTTCTGGCAACAAGTCAAATATAGTAGCCAGGTGGATTGAGTTCCTCAATGATTTTTCATTCACCATCCAGCACCAACCTGGGAAGCTCCACCTCAATGCCAACTACTGGATGGCCCTTCTCAGTTACAAGTGTGACTTAAAGAAGCTGGCAGGAGAACAAATCCAGTTTGGATTCATTCCATTAACAGAATATGATACACTACCTGAGATCAATGCCAACTGTCAGGGCAGAGCAATCTTGCCCATCCTGGTGCAAGAAGAAATAACTGCTGAAGAGATAATATACCACCAGAAATGTGATAAGGTATTGTTCAAAATTTTGCATAGACTCACAGATCCTCTTTCTCCAATGGATCCACTAACTGACAGATATTTCCAGAAGTTCAACTGGCAGATCAGTGAGCAAGACCTCCTCTATGCTAAGAGCAGGAACAATCAGCTGGCTGTCCCAGAATACTACTGACACAATCTAGTTAGGCAAATCCATGAGTGCAGCCATCTGGGCATCATCCGGATGGAAAAGATGTTCAACACAAGGTATGTAATGATTGGTATTAGAACCAAGGTAATAGAAGTAATCAATAAGTGTGAGGCATGCCTCCTGCAAAACTCCAGCCACTTTCCAGAGCAGCAAGCATCCCTCAAGATCCAGCCTGCTGAAAGGCTGAATGAGATCATCCATATGGACCTTGAAAAACTGTCACGCAATGATGACTGCTATCAGTATGTGCTGGTCATATTTGACCATTTCACAAAGTATGCACACATCATCCCACTCAAAAGCACAACCACAGAACAAATCACAGAGAAGGTCATGAAGGAATGGATCCTCAAGTTTGGACTTATGGAGAAGCTTGTGTCTGACAAAGGTCCTCAATAGTTCACTTTCAGAGGCTCAAGAGAGCCATTAGAGATATTGAACATGTGATTTTTGATAATAACACTGAAATTACTTTATTTGATAATGGCATTGATGTATATGAGAAATATGATAACTTAACCAAATATCCTGAAGAAGAATTTAGTGAGTCTGAGTATTATTATACTAATGTTACTGATATTGATTTAAATAATACATGAGTACTGCCCCAATCTCAGGCTAGAGAGATTACTCTTACTGATCCCAGTACTTGGGAACTTAACCTTAATTATTTGTTTAGGATGATTCCTCACAGCAAGAAATGAGATCCACAGTCACCTCCACAGCACCTTCAAGTGCACAGGATATTGGACATTAGAGAGGGTTCAGATGCTCCAACTAGGCGCAGGAGAAGCATGTCTCCACCTGAAGGGGCAAGTGACCAGAAAAGAGAACGTCACAATGTTGCTGAGCAGATTCTGAATTTTTCAGGGCAATGTGTGGACCTAATGATGAGGAGAGCAGAGAGCATTCCCACAACTCCATCTTGCTACTATGTGGGGAGATGCATATCTCTATGTGTGTGGGAGGAGCTGCCTATGGACTCTAAAATTTCAAAAATCAGTGCCCAATTTAGTGACATAACTAATGTAAATAAGACCCCACTTAGTGACTCAATAGCCCCTCAACCTCTTTTGATTCAACTTCTGCTATCTCCACTGTCTGTTCACACAAGGTTGAAGAAAGAAAAAAGAAAATGCCAAAAATAGGCAACAAGACCATCCACCCCTATTTTATAGTACAAGGTGAGCCACACATTTTGTCAGGGATAACATATCAGAGGACACACAAAACAAGATTAGGTGGAACTACAACCACAAGACACTAACTAGCTCAATTGATGTAGTTCCATTCATCATGGATGCAGAGAGGAGACCTCTGGTTAATGCACTCATTCTCTATGACAGTAAAGTGTATGAAGGTCTGGGCTGACATTATTGGAGAAGTACTGTTCACACTTCATTCAATGAAGGCTTTACCCTAACCAAACTCTGTTGATTCATTAGTAACTTAAGAGGTATCCAGAAGTTTGATTGCATTAACATTGAATTCCCCAACTTGCTGATAATTTATTTCTTAAGGGTAAATGAGGTCATGAAACCCAATACCATAGAGAACATTGAAATCACATACTGTCTGGCCAAAGTGGAGAAGATCTGCCTAGTAATCATGCTCCATGCAGAATTCAAAGACAACATTCCTGAAGATTGAGAGCCTCCATTTCCAAATTGAAAACTTTTTTATAATCTACCCAGAGACATACAGGCCCATGTCAATGTACCACACCAATATCCTGTCCATCACAAAAATAATCTACACCAATTTGCTACTCTGCAAAAATATTCCATCCCACTGACTTGCCATGGATCAAAAACTTATTATCAACACTGCCATCCAATCTCAAATGCTAGAGCTCATTGATCCAAACACACTCACACTCACAAGAGCCACAAATCTGCATGCCAGCTTTGCCTTTGCTCAAAGTGCTGCCACCCTCAATGAGATAAATGACATATGGCAAAACTTGAAAGCTGATCAGAATTGTAGAATCATGCCAACCCACTGCGAGGGTGTGATTCAGAGAAAGCTATTACTTTTCTTAGATTTACAGTTTAGTGGAGTTGACACTTTTCTGTTTCTCTCCTTTATTATAAGCATGTGGTTAATTAAACTGATTTAATACGCAATAGCCTTGATAGCCACTGACTTAACTCAACTTATTTAGATAAAGCGGAGAGGTTGGAAGACAGGATCCACACTCAATAGAAGCCGCGCACTTCCAGGAACACATACAACAGCTGCATCTTACCAATGGAACTGCCAACGTAGTATAGAGAACCACAATGGAATGGTGATGTGAATAGTGAACTCAGTGTAATGGGAATTGCAACTACCTAATAATTTAGTGCATTGATTGTTTTTGTTATTACGAACTAATGCAATAAACGAAGTGGTGCAACCGTTCTGCTGTAATAGCTTATTATGAGGCCCTACATTTAATAACCCTAATATAGATAAATAAATAATAGCCCTTTGTACATGTAAACAATCAATGCTGCCAGCAAAAATGAGAACTAGAAGTCAGCCGAAGGTCTCCCTTACAGAACATTGAGCAACATGTAACATCTATTAAAGTAACTATATGTAATAAGATATAAAGATACAATCGTAATAGCCATCTAAGTGTAACCACTGCTGAATCATCAATCATCATGTAACATCGTAAAAGTGATAATAAATAACTTGAGTTCGTCAATAATATAATAAACATGTAAGACCTATAGGTCGCGATAACACTATCAGACAAGCAATGACAATTAGGAAAGCTATAACGGTAAAAACTCCTACACCTATCCGTAACCTTAGAGCACAATGTTAACTGGAGGTGGGGAACCACCATACAATCACCCTAGCTCATATACGTTTAGCTTTCCATTTAAATATACAAAATGACCTGACAATAGAAAACGAATCCAAAGTAGATTTGCTCATCAATAATTACATCTGATTCATTATATTTATAGCACTTAGTGATAAACAACTAAACACTTGACAAGTACCTGCTAATCTTTCTTGTTGACAGTTTTTCCCTCGCTTTAATATTTCTGCTAATTTTACACAACATCAGCTTTAATTTGACTATGCTGTTTGACCATCTTTTGTTTTGTCAAATACTGTCAAGTATAATTTTAAGTATTAACTGCACAAAACATTTACAAAATGAAAATAATCAATCCTATCATGATTTACAATTAATCATTATAATCAATAATAATTTTAGTCTTTGTTTCTTCATTCTTTTTCTCTTATCTTGACCAATCATGATAGTCTTGATAGATTATGTCACAGAATCAAGAAAAAGAGTGGCCAGTCTTAGGGATCAGGAGTCCATCATCACAGTACCACCAATCAGTTGAAAGGATACTACATGAGATTCGTCTGTCATAGGAGATGCAAGACTGCAAGAACTACAAGGATTAACTCTTTTCAGAGCACATTGTACCAGATATTTTCACAAGAGGAGCTATATGGGTTCTTGCTATATTTTTAACCAAGACACCTACCCTCACTCTGCCCATGGATGTGAACACCAGGATCATGCTAGCTAAGAAATCACTGCATGAAATTGTGGTCTGCCTGCTTGTATAGAAAGTTAAGAATTGGTTACTTCACCAATGTGCACCACCATCATCACCTGGAAAATCAAAATGGCCCATGGAAAGATTTGAAAAGTATTATGCCTGACTGGTGGGGGCATGTAGTGTAACCAGCAAGATGTCAATTATGACAATAAGTCAACACTGGGGATTTGTCCATTGGACATAAACATTTTCTCCAATATTCTTAAAAAATTCATGTAGGGTGCAAAAGCCAACACCAAGTTTGTGATTTTCAGTCTACATGATGGCCCACCATTCACACAAGATATGATCAAGTGTCTGCCAGCATCCGCCACCTGATTCAGAGAGGCATTAAAGATAAATAACATTGAGGCCAAGTCCAAAATCTTTTTTAATCTAGAAAGACTTAGTTATCCAGATTGTGGCTACAATCAATTTATAGAAATAGCCAGGAAAGTGAAGAAGGATGATAAGATCATACCCACTACAATACTGGAATAGATAATGAAAACCCTGGAGCACTTCTACCAAGAAGAGGAGTTACTCAACACCTCTGTAGTGCAGCTATTGCTGACAATCAGAGACCTCATTGAGCAGGTCAACATCAAGAAATTTGGAGGCCCCTGTCACTGCCAAAGCCATGCACACAGTGGTCAATAACAGAGGAGGAAAGAATATTGACCATCAAGCACCATCTGGAGGAGTTAGCAGAAGATCTCACTATACAAGAACACCTGTTCATAAAATAAAAAGATAAAGACATCTTTGGCATGATGAAATGATGCCTTATGGAAATCTTTACAAAGGAACTGGTGCATCTACTATTGCCAGGGCAATGCATGGCCCTGGACATCAAGATTAACAATTTTTAAGTTGACCAGCTACATTCCCATGGTTTATGTGGAAGATTCTGGGACACCATCATGGAAGCTTGTATCAACTACCCTGTCATGATCAGAACTGCCAGCCTACAAAAAGAGCTTAATTTTCAAGAACTGAAGAAGAGAATTGACAAGAACAATCTTTTGTGCATCCTGCCAACAAGTATTGAGACACCACTGATCCTGCCAAAGTGGAGAGTGAAAAAATGGAAGAAAAAGATTGCCGCCCACCTCCCTGACAAGTTAAACTACATTAATAATAGCAGAGATACCAAGCAGCTGAGCCAAACAGATGAGTACAAAGTAATCTGCAACCAACTCATAGACAGCAACAATTGAGAGCATGTTTTTATAGATGGAAAGTTAACAATCTGCGATATTTTCACCAGAGAACTACCTGTCTATGGGCAACTCAGAAAGATTCATGAGAAGATTGCACAGCTCAACCCCTGGGTCTTTGTACTTTTTCAGGTGTCCAGCAACCTAATGTGAATAAACAATGTAGAGACAATAACTTGGTATTATGATGTGAGCAATTGTATCAAAATCATTACAATGTTGAGGGCCAATGTCTCTGACACAGAGAAGATGACACTCCAGCAAGACCAGGAGTTCTGCTCCTTGTTCATTGATTATGCCACATGCATGGGTTCTTTACAAGAACTTTTTGTACACTTCTACCCTGATACAATGATCAATGCCAGAGATGCACACACTTTAGAAACAGATGCACTAATGACTCTCATAATTGCACTAAAGGGTCTCTACTTGTACCAACATTTTTATGTTACCTTCACTCAAAGGCTGAACAATCTAAGTTGTCACTGCCCCATAAGTTCCAGGCTTCTGACAGTGCAATTCTTCCAGCTCTGCAATGAAGTGGTCCTCATGCAGTTAACACAAACTCTGCAATAAGCCAAGGTACAGACTTGGGATGAGCTCCTTGCTGTTGATCTAGTCAAAGCCACTAAAAAAAAGTCTCTGGGCCATTCCTCCAGTTATGGCCACAGAATTAAATTTGAATTTTATTTTTAAATTTGATCATATTCTTACTTTGTAATTTTGTAATTTGTAGTGATTAAGTCACTTTGACGTCAGCTCAATAATTTTGAACATAGTTTACATTGCTATCAATTTGTCCCCTCAATGATGTATTACATGTTGTTTGTTGCTCAATTGAATTTGTGAGGAAATGTGATTGTATGATTTGAAATTGTAAACAAAGACAGGTAATTATTGAAACTTTGTATAAATAGGGCAACCAATCTAGCAATTGAGCAATAGATTTTACCAGAGTTTACCTAACCTCAATATTTACTTTTTTGCTTAATCATATTGTTTTCATAATGGTATTTGCTTAAGTCACAGTGACAATTTGGTAGTCCTACTAACTGTGAACCAATTCAATGAGTAGCTTTCAGACAGTTAGTAGCCTAAATCATGGACTGTATTAAGTTACAGCTAGGTATAGGGAAAATAAGACCTTCATTTGTTTCCTACATGCACCTATAAGGATTTTACACTGTGATTATACTATACTGCTGGTTAATGTGAATGCACAGCAATTATGTGCTATTTAATAGTGAGCTGAGAAATAAGAACCACTTTGAGACTGTTATATTTGAACTGAGATAGAAATTCAATAATGAGACAATTAGGATAGCACCACACAACCAAATCATGAGCTGCCTTCCCCTCAGGTAGCCCTTTGGCTGGAAGCCATAGGAATTGGTCATCCTGGATGTTTACCTTAACAGTTAAGAGTTACAGTGGATGAATTACCAATGTTGTTTGTTAGATCTATTATTGTTATTTCACTAGAATCATGGCTGCTCTATGAAGGCCTCATTTGTAACCTTCTGCAGAGTCAATTAGTTCTTTGGTAATTTATAGTCCCTAGCTACCAATTCTACAATATTACAAGAATGAAAATAATAGTAAATAACAGCTAACACTGGTTTTATGTGGCAAATTACAATTATTTACAAAATTAAAGCATGTCTGCACAAATGCATGAAATAGAGTTCAAGCAATAATGGAGTGGTAGTATTTATTTGCTCATAGTGGTCAGAATGAGGGAGATTGCTGCAGATTCAACATACCCACCCAATGGCGCACATGGTGTAATAATTTTGTATTTTAGTGGGATGGGCATTAGATTAAGGCTGCTGTGTCATCTAGTAGTCTTAGTATTTGCAAGTCTTCCCAAGCAATGCCATGTAGTTCTTCTTCACAGCTTAGGTATGCAATTGTTTCCAGTTGTGTTGTTAGAGTTTTTGAATATTTGATGAATTTTAAGTTGCTTTTGGGATTGTCATTTCATTGAATAGCCAGTTTTTAGGTTTCTTTGAGATTGGGAGAGTGCTATTTCAATCTATTTCTGTTGAGCAATTGTTAGGCATATTCTTTTTGTTAGCAGAAATTGTAGATTTTTGTCTGCAGTGAGGAGTATTGCCACTATCCACAGTGCTGATTTTGTGAAGATTTTAGATGTCTTTTATCTTTGAACAATAATTTGCAGAAGTCCTCTTTGGTGTTATGCTCTGCTGAAGTTGGATGCATGTTAGTAGATGTTTGGCCAGGTAGAAGTTTTTGATATGGCTGTTGATGGTTATTTGATTTTCTTTAAAGGCGAATCTGAATAATATGTATATGAAGTTTAGTCTCTGCTCTGTAGAATCTAGTATTTCATATGTTTGTGCTTGCAGTAAAACATCAGTGATGATTCATTGCTCTGTAATAAGGTGGTACTGTGGCATGACTCTATGCAATAGTATTTTGATTAGTAAAAGCTTTACAACTGAATTGTTGTTTTAGATTTTAGCTTGGGCTAGTGTAGATTGTCTAATTATGTGGAATGAATCCATGTAGGATTCCATATCAAGTATGTTTTTGGGAATTTTTTGTGATTTTTCTTTCTATGTATATAGAGTTTGCATTGACAATGATTGCATGTGCTTGCACTAGGACCAAATTGATGCATTGGTCATTTTTAGTTCTGCTTTATTTTTGTTTTTGAGGAAGTATATTAAGTTGAGGCTGTCACAGCAGATGTTTATTTGTTCTAGAAATTGGTAGGTGGTTTTGTTCTTAATAAGTTTCAGTAGATTTTTAAATAGGAAGTGTGGTTCAAATGTGATGTGAACTGTGCTTTAAAGCTATTCTCTGCTTAAGTTTTCTGACATCCAGTTTTAATAGAAAATGATAGAGTTGATTTTTGTTTGTCTTTCTAAATCATTACATGAAGGGCTTTACAGCTGACGTGGTTTTCTCCAAGTGTTAGGATATTAGAGATAGCATTTTGAGTTGCTTAAAGAGATTCTTTGTTGTGATATATCAGCTTTTTTCTAGTGGCTATGAAGTAAAGGTGTAGGAGTTCACCATCTGCTTCCAACATTTTTTATTTGTGTGTGATAAAGCATTCTGTTTGTCTGCTTGTGTGAGATGAGGAGGTTCATTCTGTAGATATAGTTTGTAGTAGTTTATGTTTGATTGGTAGTAAAAAAGTGGTTATCATGTCACCCAGCCTTTTCTTCAGTGGACCAGTTGTGTGGCAGAAGTAGAAGGTTGTTCAGTGTGTAGGCCACTATGAAAACTCAGTAGGACCTACACCTAAGGATATCAGATGTGGAGTCCAAGAGGCCATCTGAACATCAGGTGGACCTACAGTTAGGCATGGTTTGGATTTGTTGCTGTTGCTATCAATTACTTGTCTGCATTTGGGCCAAGGCAGGCTCAGACATGGAGTTGTTCTCTTCATTAATAGGTTGATCTAAAGGCAAAGTTGCAATGTTAATTTCCCATTCTTTATAATTTATATTAGATTTAGCACTGTATTTAGACTGTGTGTGCAAAGGAATGTGTGATTTGAGGTTGCATTCATATTCTGCTTCAAAAAACTCTTCTTCTAATGGAGTGAGGCCAGGAGTCAGGTAATGTTCATTATTCTGAATTAACTTGAATTTTTTTAAGTTGTTGATTCTGGTATGTTGGATATTTTTGACTGTTTGTTTCAAGTTTTGGAAGTGTGTAACTTCATTGATGCCCAATTCATAGTTGTTGTGAGGTAAAAGTTTCTTTATCTTGACTGGTCCTTCCCATTTGTAGGTGATTTTTCTAACTTGCTTTTCATCACTGTGGTGCCTGGCATGTAGACATACACTTTGTTGCTAGTCTTTTGTGGTTCTCTGTATATGAATTTGTTGAAGTGTCATTGTTGGTGGATTGCACTTTTTTTAGTGTTGATGCACATTGTTTGATGGGGAAGAGTAATATTTTCATTAGTTTGTTGATGTAGTCATGGTTAATTTCAAGGTTGTAGCCCCTGAACATCATTGAAATTGGGGTAAGAACTTGATGGCACATATAGCTTTAAATGGTAATATCTTTGTTGCAGCATGAGTGGAGGTATTATAGAAGTACTCAAACATGGGTATCACTTGTCTCCAGTTTTTACCACCAAAGTGGGATGTGACAGCTCACATTAGTCTTAGAAGTGTTTGGGTCACTCATTTGATGGCCTTGTTTGCTTGATGGAGGTTGACAGTTGTGTGAGTGTGCAGGATTTCTAGCTGCTGTGCTAGAGTTTGGAACAGTTTGCTTTCAAATTGCCTTCTTTGGGCAGTTATCAATTGTTCCATTGGACCAAGCACACAGAGCCACTTGTTTACAATTGCTTTTGTGGTTGTCTGAGCTTTGATGTTTCTTAGTAGCACCATTCTTCAGTATTTTGTGAAGTTGTCTACTAGTACCAGAACATATGCATATCCATCATTGTCCTTTGAGAGTTGTTCTATGTCACAGATTATTATTTGATTAATTCTTTCTGTGATGATTTCTTCTAATTCAGCATGTGGTCCTAGAAAGTGATGTTTGTTGGGTAGGATACAGTTTTGACATTTATTGATGATGTCTTCATTGGGTTTGCAGAGGTAGGTAGTAACAAAGTGTTCATGAACTTTTATCTTGGTTTGGTACACTTCTTTATGACCTTGTTCATAAAAATTTTTGACAACTGCTTTTTCATTGTATTCTGGCAAGGTGATTCTGTTGATAGATGTAGAGGCAGCACACAGTACTCCACTTAGTGTGACTTTTCACTTGTGTTTTTTGAAATAACACATTGTCATGGTTTCAATGTGTTGTTCAGAATTTTCTACTTTTTGTATGATCCAATTGAATACTATGCTGTTTTTTTGGGATTTTGTGATTTCTTCTGGTGTTATCACTTTTGTTATCACAATTGCCAGCATGGCTAGTATTGACTTCCATTTTTGTCAGTGTTTATAACAGGCAACTCTTCATATTGACTGAAGTTGAAATCATATTTATTTCCATCTTCTTTTTTTAATTCTCTTTGATATTGTAGTAGGGCTATCTAGATGTCAGCATTTTTAATAGTGAAAATAATGTTTTTGAGGTATTTGATCAATCTAGCAATGATGGAAGATCTGTCTCCAGCATATTTTATCAGCCAACATACGTTCCTGTTGTCTGTTCTGACCAGGAAGGTATGTTCATTAATTAAGAAATGTTGGAATTTTGTAACAATTCAATTAGAATGAGCATTTTGAGTTTGGTTGTACCATAGTTTTGTTCTGAGGCTTTGAGTTTTCAGCTGAACTATTGAATTGGTTTTTTGTAATTGTCTTGTAATTGGCTCAACATTGCACCTATCATGACTGTGCTGGCATTGTAGTACAAGATGAATTTTCCATCCTTTGAGCTAAGTTAAGTGATTTGATGTTTTCCGTTCTTTCTTCAATTTATCTTGCTCTTCTTGTTCTTGCAATGTCCAAATAAATTTGTTTTTTCATTTTAAGTAGGTTTGACATTTAAATGTTGAGGATTAACATGTGGTAGTAGTTTATGAACCCCAGGATACATTAGACATCTTTTTTGTTGTGAGGTGTCTCTATCTTCTCAATTATTTTTTAACATTAACTTTAATTTTGATGGTCCCTCATTTGATCTTACATCCCAGGAAATTGACTTGCTGGCATGCAAATGTGCATTTTGTGGCATTGATGCATAGTCCTGTCTTCTACAGTAGCTTGAGAAGTTTGTTGAGCTTGTTTGCATGTTTGGTGGTTTTAGTGTGGCTACAAGTATGTCATCTATATAGTCTGCTATTCCATTGTGCAGGTAGTGTTGTAGCATCATCCAAAAAAGCAACTAAAGCTGAATAACGTCGAATGATTATTAATTGAAATTAATTGTAAAAATTTAGTTAGTGAACTTTAGTTTATTTTTGTAAAATGCAACTAAGATTTAATATTGGTCAAAATAAGAAA
>CABFPE010000905.1:32986-45437 GCA_900660155.1 Hofstenia miamia | reverse complement strand
TTCTACTGTGTCAGCTTCTTATCAGGTTTCTTGTAGTCATTCATGGCTGCTACTTTAGTGCTCTGAGTTTGGTGTTCAATGTTGCTTCCCACATATAATTTCAGTTCTCGTCATTTAGTATGTCGATCTCTGCTAGGCATATGCCTGTTTTGTTAGCAAGTTCTACTATGCTTGGTCTTCTCAAAGTATGCTGTTGTATGAGCCTCTTAGTTTCTGGTGACAGATTATCATACGAGTTGTAGCAATTTCTTCTGTTTGCAATAAAATAGGGATGTATCTTGTCTTTCCCTATTTTCGTCATCCTATTTTCTCTCTCTTCCAATTTAGATGGTTTAGTTGTCGTTGAAATCTGTCTATGTGAAAAAGGTTGCGAACTTTGCCCTTTAGTTGGCATCAAGGTTTGCTGGATGAGGGGGATTGTTCCATTGACAAATGCGATTTTTCTTCCAACCTCGCACCCTTTAATTGACGCGTGGTATCATGACGTTTTCATATTGCTATTGTTATAAATCTGGAGTTAAATGTTTGCTCCATCTGAATTATACCAATATGTCCATTTTCATGGATTTTTCCGCAACTGGACTGCAAGAACGCTAAGAAACCGCCAGCGGCCCGCAAACTTGTGTTTCTTGGGTATAACAGTCCATTCTTATTCATTTTCCATTTATACCTTTAGAAGTAGCTACTTGCTTCTTTTCCTAACTTCTTGTCTTTGTCTTTTAATTTGTTTTTTATCTCCCTCAATATTACATCTGTATTCTGTTTTTCAACAATTTCCTTTTCTGTTATTTCTTCTTTGATTATGATTGGGATTATGGCTTGTCCTTTTTTTATCAGTGTTAATGTCTGGCAGTTTTTGGTATTCACTGTGTGGTATAAAGTCAAATTTTTTCTTCTCTCCTTCCATTTTTTCTATATCCCTTTGGTATTCCAGCAGTGCTGTCCAGAAGTCAGCATTCTTGTGTAGTGTTTCTTTCCTGTGTTGTATTGTAAATTTAAATTTATTTAGGTATTCTATCCATCTTAATACTATCAATGATTTATCTCCTGAAAATTTTTTCAGCTACGCTAACACACTGTTGTCAGTCCTTACTTTGAAATTTTGTCCAATTAAGAAGTACCTAAATTTCTTTATGCTTTCCACCAATGCTAACATTTTCAACTTAGTTGAACCATAATTTTCTTTTCTTAGCTTTAGCCTTCTGCTGAAGAACTGTATAGGGACTTCTTTGCCCTCTTTATTCTGCCCTAAGCATGCTCCTATTGCCACATTACTCGCATCACAATCCAGAATTAATTCTTTTTCATAGTCGGGTGTATTCAGTGATGGCATTTTAGCCAGCTCATTCTTTATGTTATCTAATTGTTCCTGTTCTTTCCAAGACCATTTGAATGGTTTTGATTTCTTTAATAATACTGTTATTCTATTTGTTTTTTGGGCTACATTCAGTATGAATGATCCATAGCAGTTTATGAAGCCCATTATTCTCTGGACATCTTTTTTGGTTTTTGGACTTTTTATATTTTGAATTATTTCTTTCGCATTGTTTTTCATCTTTATTTTCCCTTTTCAATGTTGTCACTGTTTGATTTTCAATATTTACATATGATCCCTCCATTTTCAATGTTGTTGCCATTCCAAACATTGCTGGATAGTTATTTTTGCTTGTTTTTATATTTTCCCAAAATGTATTAGTTAGTCCATGTTTCATCAAACTCTGTGCTGTTTCAGGTTTAATTACAAATTTAGACGTTATACATTTGATATCTACTGCTAATTGATTTTTTGGCTCTAGCATTTGGTGAATTTCTTGTCTGGTAAATGCTTCCATGCATAATATTCTCTGCACTATGTTATCGCGTTTTTCTCTTTTTACTGTAATTTTGACTAATAACCATTCGTCATCTGTATCCACCCATGATATCTCACTTGGTTCTCTTTCTCCCCATTTTTCCATGTTAACTTTGTCGATTTCTCTCTGTGTGTTTGGGGTCAATGCGATTGTATTTGATTGTAATAGCATATTTTCTAACTGCTTCTCTTCCTGAGATTTGCTAACCACTTCAATGATCTCTATTGGCCTGTTCTCGCCTTCCTTTCTCATTATCTCGGATCTTTTAATTATCTTTGCACAAGCACATTGTGGATAATCGTTAATATATCTTTTTATTTCCATTGTAATCGTTTTGTTCACCTCTTTATGTTCTCTCTCATGTATCATTTCCAGTGTGTCGGCACTTTCCCTTCTGATTAAATTTCTTGTCATTATCAATGGCTGTTGTTTTATAGCTTTTAATTTCATCTTTGACGTCACTCCCCACATGTACTTTTTGTTTTCATCATTCAGTATATCAATCTCTGCATGGCATATGCCTGTTTTATTGGCAAATTCTACTATACTTGGTCTGCCCAAAGTGTGCTATTGTGTTAACAGTCTTGTAAAATATTTCTCGAATTTTTGTTGTGCCTTTTTAGTTGGAGATAGCAGCAGTATTTCTATGTATTGCAACATCCAATGTTTAATGTTCATTGGCATTGGTGCAGTAGCAATTTTGAATTTCTTGTTTATCACTATGTTCCTATGCTCTTTATTTCTGATCCAGATGACGTGGTTGTCCTTGATATTTGCCTGTGCGAGAAAGGTTGTGAGTTTCACCCAGTAGTTGAGAATGAGCTTGTTGATGGCTGTTCTGAAATATCCATTTCTGAGTCTTCACTTATATCCTGTATGTCTGGGTCCTTTAGATGACTGCAGACCTTTGTACCTGCTGCCTTTAGTTGCAGACAAGGACCAATCTATAAGCTAAATCAACTCCTCTGCCTGTCTCATGAGAAAGAAAGGTACTACAAGCAAGGTCTCTATTTGTACATCCATGCAGGTTTTCCACAATAATGAATCAAAGCTTTGAACACAAGTGTAATATCAATGACAACATACGCTCATCAACAAATCTGTAAACATACAACTAAGCATAAAATATAGTGAAAGGATAACCAGAGCAATGAGCACAGCCAATAGCACAATAAAGTCCTCACACTGAAATGTCAAAAAGAAGCTACACAAAAAGCCATCAACAAAAAATGCATTGACTAATCCAAATGTAGCATCTGCTACCAAGCTCTAACTCAACTTAATTAATTCCTTTTGAATATAATTCTATGTTAATTGTGGGTAGGGATGTACTTATATCAACTGCTTTTCTCTGTTAATACTTGTAGTTAACTTTGATTAACTCCATGGTAATTGAACACTATTTAGGTGTAGATTGACTGCTGCAGTTTCCCTATTGACTGATCTTCCATGAGGCCTCCAGTCAACTCCAATCTCCACATCTTCCAACACTTAGTTGTCTTCACTGCTGATGGATTGTTTATAAATCTCAGCTCAATGAAGAAGCTTATGTGTTCCCTATCCTAACTCAGTGCAACCCTCAAGGCTGGATGTAACTGACTTAAACTCAATTTGTAATGTGGCACTGTCACTAGCTGCTTAATAAATATTTATTTAACCATTACCAAAAAATACTGGCTTTTAATAATAAGCAAACCAGGTTAAATCTAAAGATAAGATTTTTGAAGAATTTACTTTAACATTTCTCCAAATGGTTTTTCTCTATTTATAGTTTCAGATCAAAAAGTACCTGTTGATTTGAATTTTACGTCATCTGCAAAGATGGCTAAAAATAATGGAAGTGATATTGCCCCCTTCATTTTTCCAAATTGTTTCAACAAGTATTATTTGGTAATGTTCTCTCTTAGTTGCATTTTACAAAATTAATGATGCTAAACTTAAATTGATTTTAATTTACAATTAATATTAATTTGATCATGACTCAATTTAATGTTAATCTTCCTTGACTGACTAATCCTTTTCTTGTTCTTTTTTGCAGCACTGATTCTTGGATTATGCTACACAAAGTAGGATGCTGAGAAAAAGAATGTAAAGCTCTAATATATGCCTTACAAGACAAAGCATTTTATATTGCCAAAAATGCAGAAGAAATACAAAACAAGTCAGAACATGATTTAAACTAAATAGTGTGCTGCCCCAGCACCTAGCAGAAGGTTTTATTGTAATGGATTTACTTGAGAGAATACCAATAATTATTACAATTAGCAGCTGCAACATAAAAGCAACACTTGTGCATTGATATCCATCATAGCAGACATATGCACATCAAACTTTGGATGGACAAGGAAGACATCAGTAAAACAATTCAAGATTAATAAATGCATCAGATGAAACATCAACATTAAGGGAGTTGCTAAAGACACTTTCATCACAATCCACAACATTGAATTTCAACAAGACATACACATGATCAACATGCAAAACCAGCCTACTACAAATAGAATAATCCTTGGAAGAAACTTCTTCACCAATAACAAATGGCCCATAGACTACAGCATCCAAACTCTAACAAACCAAGAAGACAAACCATCTACTACAGAATTTGCTCTAATAAAAAATTTAAGAATTAAGCTTTTTCATTGGAAGCTAATAAAGATAAAAACAAACACAAAGTTCACTGGAGACTACATCATCAATAATATATATGGCACCAATTGGAAGAAAATGACACTATTAAGCAACATATCAGCAGTCAGAAATGGAATAGGAATAAAAACTTTTCTCAATAACAGCCAATGACACATCTCTGTAAAGCCTAAAGACAACAATAACTGGAATTCCCAAAGAAAAATTTGTCACAAAATCTAAAGAACTCTTGCTATATGACTCTCAGAAAAGTAACATTGATGCAACCAACACCCCACTGTTAACTAAGAAAACACATCCTCACTTAAACTCACTCACATCCTCACTAAACAATGTGTGAGTGTTCAACATCAATGAAATCAATGTTGGCAAAGCTATTGGAGTGGAACACAATATCAATACCACCTCTCAAAAGCTGGTCCATCAACCATGCTGCTGCATTCCTCCACAACTACAAAAGAAGCATATGCTAAAACACTAAAAGAACTGCTAAACAATAGCATAATCAGAAGCAGCAAGAGCCTGTACACCTCCTCTAACATGTTCATCAAGCAATGAGAGAATACCACCTATGAATAGAATTTCAAAATTTCAACAATGCTGCAAAAAGGATGCCTATCCCTTACTCTGAATTATATAATGCCATGAACTACAGTCTATTTACAACTCTGGACCTCTGCAAGGCCTACTGTCAGGTCCCCATGTGTGAGGAAGATATGGAGAAGACTTCACTGTATGGTCTCTACAAGTGGCTATATATATATATATATGTTTATACAGGCACTAAGTACTATGGGTTTTATACTGAGTACCCATGACCACTGATTTTCCCCATACTTAGTGCCCACAAGCAGTTCAGCCAGTTAACGTCAAAAAATCACAAATTGAGTATGTGTGATAGCTTTAGGGTTCATTTAATAGCCACACACCAAATTTGGGCTCAAGGGAAGCAATTCTCAAAAAATATATAAAAAATGAAAAATAATTTTAAAAAATTTGATTTATTGCAATTTCAACAGCTATGAATGCATTTTAGAACTAATTTTTACATTTTCAAAAAATGTGGGCATTGTTCAATATCTGATATTATTTTCAGGTCAATATTGGTAGTTCTTCCCAGTGAAAATGAGGTCCACTTCTGGCCATTTCAAAAATTCTGATTTCAGCTGGAATGTGTCCAATTTTGGCCAGTTTTTTCACCAGTGCCAGTAAACTAAATGCTTAATCCATTTCTGATGTTAAAATTTCTCATTTCAAAATATTACCTCGCACCCCCATATACTTAGTGCCCATATATATTTGAAAACCTGTACCAAAGTGCCTGTATATATTTGGCCATTTATACTTAGAACCTGTATAAATATATATATTTGGCCTCTGCAATATGCCAGCAACATTCCAATGCTATATTACAAAAATTCTTTTAACAGTAAACACTACCTGCACAATGGAATAGCAGACTATATAGATGACATACTTGTAGCCACACTAAAACCACCAAACATGCAAACAAGCTCAACAAACTTCTCAAGCTACTGTAGAAGACAGGACTATGCATCAATGCCACAAAATGCACATTTGCATGCCAGCAAGTCAATTTCCTGGGATGTAAGATCAAATGAGGGACCATCAAAATTAAAGTTAATGTTAAAAAATAATTGAGAAGATAGAGACACCTCACAACAAAAAAGATGTCTAATGTATCCTGGGGTTCATAAACTACTACCACATGTTAATCCTCAACATTTAAATGTCAAACCTACTTAAAATGAAAAAACAAATTTATTTGGACATTGCAAGAACAAGAAGAGCAAGATAAATTGAAGAAAGAACGGAAAACATCAAATCACTTAACTTAGCTCAAAGGATGGAAAATTCATCTTGTACTACAATGCCAGCACAGTCATGATAGGTGCAATGTTGAGCCAATTACAAGACAATTACAAAAAACCAATTCAATAGTTCAGCTGAAAACTCAAAGCCTCAGAACAAAACTATGGTACAACCAAACTCAAAATGCTCATTCTAATTGAATTGTTACAAAATTCCAACATTTCTTAATTAATGAACATACCTTCCTGGTCAGAACAGACAACAGGAACGTATGTTGGCTGATAAAATATGCTGGAGACAGATCTTCCATCATTGCTAGATTGATCAAATACCTCAAAAACATTATTTTCACTATTAAAAATGCTGACATCTAGATAGCCCTACTACAATATCAAAGAGAATTAAAAAAAGAAGATGGAAATAAATATGATTTCAACTTCAGTCAATATGAAGAGTTGCCTGTTATAAACACTGACAAAAATGGAAGTCAATACTAGCCATGCTGGCAATTGTGATAACAAAAGTGATAACACCAGAAGAAATCACAAAATCCCAAAAAAACAGCATAGTATTCAATTGGATCATACAAAAAGTAGAAAATTCTGAACAACACATTGAAACCATGACAATGTGTTATTTCAAAAAACACAAGTGAAAAGTCACACTAAGTGGAGTACTGTGTGCTGCCTCTACATCTATCAACAGAATCACCTTGCCAGAATACAATGAAAAAGCAGTTGTCAAAACTTTTTATGAACAAGGTCATAAAGAAGTGTACCAAACCAAGATAAAAGTTCATGAACACTTTGTTACTACCTACCTCTGCAAACCCAATGAAGACATCATCAATAAATGTCAAAACTGTATCCTACCCAACAAACATCACTTTCTAGGACCACATGCTGAATTAGAAGAAATCATCACAGAAAGAATTAATCAAATAATAATCTGTGACATAGAACAACTCTCAAAGGACAATGATGGATATGCATATGTTCTGGTACTAGTAGACAACTTCACAAAATACTGAAGAATGGTGCTACTAAGAAACATCAAAGCTCAGACAACCACAAAAGCAATTGTAAACAAGTGGCTCTGTGTGCTTGGTCCAATGGAACAATTGATAACTGCCCAAAGAAGGCAATTTGAAAGCAAACTGTTCCAAACTCTAGCACAGCAGCTAGAAATCCTGCACACTCACACAACTGTCAACCTCCATCAAGCAAACAAGGCCATCAAATGAGTGACCCAAACACTTCTAAGACTAATGTGAGCTGTCACATCCCACTTTGGTGGTAAAAACTGGAGACAAGTGATACCCATGTTTGAGTACTTCTATAATACCTCCACTCATGCTGCAACAAAGATATTACCATTTAAAGCTATATGTGCCATCAAGTTCTTACCCCAATTTCAATGATGTTCAGGGGCTACAACCTTGAAATTAACCATGACTACATCAACAAACTAATGAAAATATTACTCTTCCCCATCAAACAATGTGCATCAACACTAAAAAAAGTGCAATCCACCAACAATGACACTTCAACAAATTCATATACAGAGAACCACAAAAGACTAGCAACAAAGTGTATGTCTACATGCCAGGCACCACAGTGATGAAAAGCAAGTTAGAAAAATCACCTACAAATGGGAAGGACCTGTCAAGATAAAGAAACTTTTACCTCACAACAACTATGAATTGGGCATCAATGAAGTTACACACTTCCAAAACTTGAAACAAACAGTCAAAAATATCCAACATACCAGAATCAACAACTTAAAAAAATTCAAGTTAATTCAGAATAATGAACATTACCTGACTCCTGGCCTCACTCCATTAGAAGAAGAGTTTTTTGAAGCAGAATATGAATGCAACCTCAAATCACCCATTCCTTTGCACACACAGTCTAAATACAGTGCTAAATCTAATATAAATTATAAAGAATGGGAAATTAACATTGCAACTTTGCCTTTAGATCAACCTATTAATGAAGAGAACAACTCCATGTCTGAGCCTGCCTTGGCCCAAATGCAGACAAGTAATTGATATCAACAGCAACAAATCCAAACCATGCCTAACTGTAGGTACACCTGATGTTCAGATGGCCTCTTGGACTCCACATCTGATATCCTTAGGTGTAGGTCCTACTGAGTTTTCATAGTGGCCTACACACTGAACAACCTTCTACTTCTGCCACACAACTGGTCCACTGAAGAAAAGGCTGGGTGACATGATAACCACTTTTTTACTACCAATCAAACATAAACTACTACAAACTATATCTACAGAATGAACCTCCTCATCTCACACAAGCAGACAAACAGAATGCTTTATCACACACAAATAAAAAATGTTGGAAGCAGATGGTGAACTCCTACACCTTTACTTCATAGCCACTAGAAAAAAGCTGATATATCACAACAAAGAATCTCTTTAAGCAACTCAAAATGCTATCTCTAATATCCTAACACTTGGAGAAAACCACGTCAGCTGTAAAGCCCTTCATGTAATGATTTAGAAAGACAAACAAAAATCAACTCTATCATTTTCTATTAAAACTGGATGTCAGAAAACTTAAGCAGAGAATAGCTTTAAAGCACAGTTCACATCACATTTGAACCACACTTCCTATTTAAAAATCTACTGAAACTTATTAAGAACAAAACCACCTACCAATTTCTAGAACAAATAAACATCTGCTGTGACAGCCTCAACTTAATATACTTCCTCAAAAACAAAAATAAAGCAGAACTANTAGAACAACTCTCAAAGGACAATGATGGATATGCATATGTTCTGGTACTAGTAGACAACTTCACAAAATACTGAAGAATGGTGCTACTAAGAAACATCAAAGCTCAGACAACCACAAAAGCAATTGTAAACAAGTGGCTCTGTGTGCTTGGTCCAATGGAACAATTGATAACTGCCCAAAGAAGGCAATTTGAAAGCAAACTGTTCCAAACTCTAGCACAGCAGCTAGAAATCCTGCACACTCACACAACTGTCAACCTCCATCAAGCAAACAAGGCCATCAAATGAGTGACCCAAACACTTCTAAGACTAATGTGAGCTGTCACATCCCACTTTGGTGGTAAAAACTGGAGACAAGTGATACCCATGTTTGAGTACTTCTATAATACCTCCACTCATGCTGCAACAAAGATATTACCATTTAAAGCTATATGTGCCATCAAGTTCTTACCCCAATTTCAATGATGTTCAGGGGCTACAACCTTGAAATTAACCATGACTACATCAACAAACTAATGAAAATATTACTCTTCCCCATCAAACAATGTGCATCAACACTAAAAAAAGTGCAATCCACCAACAATGACACTTCAACAAATTCATATACAGAGAACCCCAAAAGACTAGCAACAAAGTGTATGTCTACATGCCAGGCACCACAGTGATGAAAAGCAAGTTAGAAAAATCACCTACAAATGGGAAGGACCTGTCAAGATAAAGAAACTTTTACCTCACAACAACTATGAATTGGGCATCAATGAAGTTACACACTTCCAAAACTTGAAACAAACAGTCAAAAATATCCAACATACCAGAATCAACAACTTAAAAAAATTCAAGTTAATTCAGAATAATGAACATTACCTGACTCCTGGCCTCACTCCATTAGAAGAAGAGTTTTTTGAAGCAGAATATGAATGCAACCTCAAATCACCCATTCCTTTGCACACACAGTCTAAATACAGTGCTAAATCTAATATAAATTATAAAGAATGGGAAATTAACATTGCAACTTTGCCTTTAGATCAACCTATTAATGAAGAGAACAACTCCATGTCTGAGCCTGCCTTGGCCCAAATGCAGACAAGTAATTGATAGCAACAGCAACAAATCCAAACCATGCCTAACTGTAGGTACACCTGATGTTCAGATGGCCTCTTGGACTCCACATCTGATATCCTTAGGTGTAGGTCCTACTGAGTTTTCATAGTGGCCTACACACTGAACAACCTTCTACTTCTGCCACACAACTGGTCCACTGAAGAAAAGGCTGGGTGACATGATAACCACTTTTTTACTACCAATCAAACATAAACTACTACAAACTATATCTACAGAATGAACCTCCTCATCTCACACAAGCAGACAAACAGAATGCTTTATCACACACAAATAAAAAATGTTGGAAGCAGATGGTGAACTCCTACACCTTTACTTCATAGCCACTAGAAAAAAGCTGATATATCACAACAAAGAATCTCTTTAAGCAACTCAAAATGCTATCTCTAATATCCTAACACTTGGAGAAAACCACGTCAGCTGTAAAGCCCTTCATGTAATGATTTAGAAAGACAAACAAAAATCAACTCTATCATTTTCTATTAAAACTGGATGTCAGAAAACTTAAGCAGAGAATAGCTTTAAAGCACAGTTCACATCACATTTGAACCACACTTCCTATTTAAAAATCTACTGAAACTTATTAAGAACAAAACCACCTACCAATTTCTAGAACAAATAAACATCTGCTGTGACAGCCTCAACTTAATATACTTCCTCAAAAACAAAAATAAAGCAGAACTAAAAATGACCAATGCATCAATTTGGTCCTAGTGCAAGCACATGCAATCATTGTCAATGCAAACTCTATATACATAGAAAGAAAAATCACAAAAAATTCCCAAAAACATACTTGATATGGAATCCTACATGGATTCATTCCACATAATTAGACAATCTACACTAGCCCAAGCTAAAATCTAAAACAACAATTCAGTTGTAAAGCTTTTACTAATCAAAATACTATTGCATAGAGTCATGCCACAGTACCACCTTATTACAGAGCAATGAATCATCACTGATGTTTTACTGCAAGCACAAACATATGAAATACTAGATTCTACAGAGCAGAGACTAAACTTCATATACATATTATTCAGATTCGCCTTTAAAGAAAATCAAATAACCATCAACAGCCATATCAAAAACTTCTACCTGGCCAAACATCTACTAACATGCATCCAACTTCAGCAGAGCATAACACCAAAGAGGACTTCTGCAAATTATTGTTCAAAGATAAAAGACATCTAAAATCTTCACAAAATCAGCACTGTGGATAGTGGCAATACTCCTCACTGCAGACAAAAATCTACAATTTCTGCTAACAAAAAGAATATGCCTAACAATTGCTCAACAGAAATAGATTGAAATAGCACTCTCCCAATCTCAAAGAAACCTAAAAACTGGCTATTCAATGAAATGACAATCCCAAAAGCAACTTAAAATTCATCAAATATTCAAAAACTCTAACAACACAACTGGAAACAATTGCATACCTAAGCTGTGAAGAAGAACTACATGGCATTGCTTGGGAAGACTTGCAAATACTAAAACTACTAGATGACACAGCAGCCTTAATCTAATGCCCATCCCACTAAAATACAAAATTATTACACCATGTGCGCCATTGGGTGGGTATGTTGAATCTGCAGCAATCTCCCTCATTCTGACCACTATGAGCAAATAAATACTACCACTCCATTATTGCTTGAACTCTATTTCATGCATTTGTGCAGACATGCTTTAATTTTGTAAATAATTGTAATTTGCCACATAAAACCAGTGTTAGCTGTTATTTACTATTATTTTCATTCTTGTAATATTGTAGAATTGGTAGCTAGGGACTATAAATTACCAAAGAACTAATTGACCCTGCAGAAGGTTACAAATGAGGCCTTCATAGAGCAGCCATGATTCTAGTGAAATAACAATAATAGATCTAACAAACAACATTGGTAATTCATCCACTGTAACTCTTAACTGTTAAGGTAAACATCCAGGATGACCAATTCCTATGGCTTCCAGCCAAAGGGCTACCTGAGGGGAAGGCAGCTCATGATTTGGTTGTGTGGTGCTATCCTAATTGTCTCATTATTGAATTTCTATCTCAGTTCAAATATAACAGTCTCAAAGTGGTTCTTATTTCTCAGCTCACTATTAAATAGCACATAATTGCTGTGCATTCACATTAACCAGCAGTATAGTATAATCACAGTGTAAAATCCTTATAGGTGCATGTAGGAAACAAATGAAGGTCTTATTTTCCCTATACCTAGCTGTAACTTAATACAGTCCATGATTT
>CABFPE010000905.1:10486-25071 GCA_900660155.1 Hofstenia miamia | reverse complement strand
CTTTCAAGTATGTCATTATCATTGCTAAGATTATCATCCTCCTTTTCACAATGTGCTGCTGAATTTATAGTAATATCAGTTTCTAATTTATCATTATAAAATTGAGCAAGAGATATAAATGTGTCTGTAGATGTTGACTGCTCATATTCCCTTTGAGCAGTTTGTTCACTATGCCCTGTTTGAGCATAATGGGCTTTAAGTAGACTCTTAGGAATATTGCTGTTTGCCATTGTTGTGTCCCACATCTTTCAAATGGATGTTGGAATATAAGAGAAATTAGCAAATGTTGTAAAATGCTTTGAAATGATTTCATGAATGTATTTCCACATCCCTGTTTCTTGTGTTCCATGCAAATTAGGAAATATCAAATCAGAATCTAATCTGGTTTCTTTCTTAAATGATTCATGCATTTTTTTAAGCCATCGTTTCTGTTGCTCATTTACAATAACCCTGGCTGAATACTTATAACCCGTTTTATGTTGAGTACTCTCAACAAGGTGGTGAATGTCTCCTTTTGTTAAAGATAGTAATGGAGCAGGACGGATATTCATTTTCCCTTGTAGATAAATAAAATTTAATACTTTTTGTTCCTTAAATGTAAGTTCATGCTTTTCATTTAGAATCAATTCACTATTTTTTAATAATTTCCCAAAAATATTAAGAGGAGGAACTTGTACATCTTTTTCTTTTTTCTTTATAGGCTTTTCTCTAAAATAACTTTTGTTATATATTTCTTGTAAATCACTTATTTCCCCAAGAACTGAGCTGTCCTTTATTTTAGGATTTCTAAAATTTCTGCATACAAATTTTACAAAATTTTTTAGTGTGGATAGAACAGTCAAAACATATCTGCTAGAGTAATCCTTAATCTGTTTAATTGTATTGAGTGTTTCTATGTACAAGATCTTGATTAGTCTTTGATGAGAAAATGGAACAGAATTTTTTATAGAAGATTCTGTAGTGCCAACTGCCCATACTTTGCTCTTTTTGTTCTCAATAAACATTTGAACATGTGTTTCAGCAATATTGTCTTCTTCAAAAATTAGACTCTTTATTGTTTTTGGAAATTCATTGACATTACTAGGATCTGAAACCCTTTTGAAAATGTGATTTTTTACTGTACACTTTTGGCAGGGATTGGTCAAATGCTTAAAACAGTTGCTGCATTTGTAAACTCTTTTACATTTTAATGTACAATAATAACTCAAAATGTATAATCAAATTTTCACTTTTAAATTTGTGTGGCAATTGATAATGATTTCTCAGAAGCATCTTCTAACTCAGTAAAAGAAATGTCCATATCAGACCATTCAGCATCCATTGTAACTGAAACAAAAACAATCTATAAGTGACATGTACAAATAGCCCATATTTTTTATAAAATGTACAGATTGTACTGTATAAATATTTTAAATTTTTTTTCATAATTTAAATTTTTGCACAATATTTTCTGAATGCCATTATATATAATAAAGGAATTACTTTGAAAAGTTCACCAAGTTTACTTTACTGGAAATGCTAGAATTTTTAATCAGGTGGTTGGTACAAGAAAATTTTGATCTGGTGGGCATTTGGTACAACTTTCTCTATTTTTTGTTGTACCAACCCAGTTAACAAAAAGTTGGCGGGCCGCTTGCGGAAAGCAGCAGGAAATGGATGGCGGTAAGCTGTCCGATTTTGCAACACACCCCGCCATTTGGCCGCCAAACAGGAAATCGTTGGCGGCCCACTGTCAAAAATCGTAATTTAAATGCTGTTAATTTATAACATATCAAATTTAAATTTATGCCTTAAATATATATATATATATATGCTTTATTCATGAATTTAAAAGCAGAAAAATGTATAATCTTAACACTTGAAAATGCTTAAAATTTTAAAAAATAGTTTAAATAGTTTATACATTGAAAATACATTAAATACAAAGAAAATAATTGAAAACTAATTGCATTTTAATGCATTTAAATCACCTAGATAGCCATTATATTAAAAATAGAATAAATATAAATAAAAAGTAAAAACTAATCGTATATTAATCCATTCAAATCTATAGACATAAATAAAATGCAAAAAATGAAAACAAATTGTACAATAAAAAGAAGCTAAAGTTCAGAGTTGCTGTTTTTGTCTATATTCTTTGGCCTATTTTCACGACCATAGCAACGATCAGCAGCATTTTTGAAAAATCGCTGTGTGGCCTTTTCAATTTCAGCAGCGTTTACTGTCTTGGTGGGCTTGTTAAGCCGCAAAGCTCCTAAAGAGTAATTTTAAATTTTTAATATAAAGCACTACTAAAAGATCTTGAACAAAAATGTAATTTAATATGCAAAAATTTTTAAATAATTAGATATGGTATGTAATTTTTTTCTATAATTGGTCCTTAACAAATTCTTTGGATGGACTCTTGTTAGAACTACATCTCTTTCTCTTGAGTTGTTGACTACATTACACAATGCAATTTACATCAAGTCGTGAAAATAGTGTGCTTCAGTTGTTTGGAGCTTAACTATTAAGAAAAATATAGCCAAATAATTCAATTGCGTTAATTGATATATATATATATATATATATATATATAAATGCAGTTTATAGTCCCAATATAAGCAAAAAACGTATAGATTACCACTAAGTACACCCAAAAATATAGATACCGTTTTGTACAGAGTTATATTCTGCAGTAGTTTAATCAACCAAAGCAGTCTATTCATGGTGGAATAATAAAAACAGAAGTACATAGTACATAAATATCTATTACAAATATAAAAAAATTAACTGTCCCATATACATCAAATCACCAAAAGTACTACATAACCGATTCTAACCTTCTAAGATTTTATGGAAGGGAGAATTCAAAAATTTGAATTTTTCGTTTGACCCAGTATTGTTAATATGAGTTGAAATTTCTTTATCGAAGATTTCCTTCAAAATTCGATGGACTGAATCCTTTATAGTTGCTCCACCATGTAAAGCCATCCTTTTTGACTAAATAATTATATTAGTGACAGGTTGAATTAGATGTAGTTGATACATTTGTTTCATTGAAAATAGTTAAAATGGGCAACTCGGGCCATAGCCATGGGGTTCATTGTAATATATATCTATTACAAATATAACTTAATCTACAAAGCACTATTTAAATTTTCCTAGAAATTTTAGCACCCAATAATTTCTTGTTGTCTAATGAAACTTTCTGTTTAAATATAGTAGTCATACAAATTTGAACTGCTGCAATTCAAATTCCAACTTAAACCTCATTCAAAATAAGTTAATAAATTTGGAATCTACAATATTTGAGAGTGCTTTATCACCCACCTATATCCTAAAAGTCTGTGTTATTAATGATATGGCACCTGAAAGAATGCCTACTTATAGTTTCCAAATATTGCAATATGGCACATGTATATAGAAAATATACACAAAAATGATATGGCACCAGAATAAATGTCTATATAAATACAATGAAGTACGACATTATTCAAGGAAATCATAATTTTAATACATGTACATTATAACCAAATTAAGATTACAACTTACAAGTTTTTTCAAGGCTGCGTCATCAATCCGAAAACTGTTAAGCTCAGTCTTCGTTTTAATTGGCAAAGGAATTTCGTCTTCATCATTTTCTACAACGTTGCTGTCGCTGTGACCAATTCACTGTTTTATTGATATTAACTCTTTCCAAATTAGCTTTAGTTGTTCTAAAAAAAACATGTATTTACCTAAGGAGAGAAATATTTACTAGATAAAGCTGGGGGAAGATCGTGCGAATTTTCATCAGATTGCGACGTACTGGGCCCAGGATTGCTTGTTGATATGGGAGGATTGGTTTGAATAGGCTCAAATGTCAGCGAAGGCGGTGGATTGATTTGTTTTTTCTTGTGGCATACAGGAGGAGGAGGCGATTCTTCATCAGAAGCATACCGATGGGGCAAGGTTCTTTTCCGGGAAGTGCTATGAAGAGTTTCCTCCTCGGTTTCAATGGAGCTGGTGTATACTGCCCTTTCTGTCCGTCTTCTGGCCACGTCAATAGTTTCTATTAAAAACAAATATTCAAATAAACTTATGAATTTATAAAAATATTGCTGGAAATATATTTCTAAATGTACATATAATTATTTCAGAGCAACATACCAGCAGAGCTTAAAATCCGGATATCACATAAGTCCCAAGTACAAATTAAATTGATTAAATATACTATTTATAAAATTGATATCTAGAATTTTCAAAAGCAAAATTCAAATATTTCCAATTATAACACTAAATTATATAAACATAAAAACACATAGAAAACAATTTATACAACTACAACATGTTTGTTTACAAAATCGGAATAACAATGTAGCAATTGTTGTATGGTAAACGCATAAGTTTATGAGAAATCGCAGATTTCGAAATGTAGTGTAGTTGCCTTGAGAGGTGATTTACCACATATATTCCTTGTTTTCGCGAGTCAAAAGTATAACCAACAAATTGATTAAGTTCATTGTAAAATTGAACTGAAACAGTTTCCTCATTAATGGATACAACCTTTGCAATTCTATTATCAGTTGTGGAAACAATTGAGTCATTTTCTTTGGTGAAAATAACGTGGCCATTGATTTTAAAAGTATTAAGAGGAATAATGTCTTCATCAGGAACAGACAACTGTTGGTTATATTCCATTAGTCGATTGATAATTTGAGGTAAGGGCTGATTGCCACTTCTTACTCTTCTTTTTAATCTATGCAAAAAATTTTCAAATTTAAAACAACTGTAGTTCTCTAGAGATCCATTGTGTTTATATAATTCAGCAAAATGACCAGTGGTGTGAATGTTAAAAGTACATGCTTCTTTTCCATAAATCGTTTTCATTGAAGTCAGCAAAGTTGATGACTTCAGAATTGTTTCCATCAGATAATAAAAGGCGAACACCAGCCATTAGCAATACAAAATGTCTATAAATATTTTCCGGAAAATTAACTAATTTCAAAATTATGAATCCTATGTATAATAAAAATAGACGCAATTCAGTTGCTTTAAAAAATTTAAGTTCCTTGAGCGATCGAGGTTTGCGATTAAAATCACTTGGAATAAATTTACGCAAGTTCAACATTTCTTCGGACATAGAATTTATTATCCAAGAAGGCTGACGAACACTAAGTGGCCCATTTATCCACATAAACATTTTGCGAACTACTCCAAGACAAATTGTATGCATGTAATCAAACGGGCACTGAAAAATAAAATCAATTTTAGGAAGTTTAATTAGGGGTGATGTTCCAGTGTGGTGATCTGGATCATCTTTGCTGCGAAATGTTGTATTAGTACGAACACTGCCATACTCCAAATACACAACTCTTCCCAAGTAAATTCCAATAACATTGCACATATCACAGGCAGAATAGCCACCACACTGCTTCGTCTGTTTTAAAAATGACCGAGCAGGATGATCCATGCAAAAAAAATTTACAGAAATAGAAGAAAGTGCACTTAATTCTGCAACGAGAGGATTTAGAAATTCGTCAATTGGAGGTTTAGCAGTGCCATAATATAAAGCAATTACAAAAACGCGATCAGGCTGGTGTGTAAATGAGCCCAGAATGGGCCAAAATGAGGAAAGAGAAGACTTGAATAAAGGCATTCCAACTACATTGATGTCAAGCTAAAAAAAATAATTACAATATAAAACATTTCCACTACATATTTTGTGTACAAAGCGCAAGTTCTTTAACTTAACTAATTCTTCAAGAAAAGGTTTTAAAAAATCTTGAAGAATAGGCTTGCCAACACCATAAAATATAGCAATCACAAACGCTATGAGGGGCATGAGTAAATGATCCAAGAATGGGCCAAAATGTAGAAGGTGATGACTTAAACAAAGGCAAAACATCGATATTCAAGTCTATCTAAATACGTATTTACTTATTTCCTTGAAATTTACTGTAAAATGATGAATGAATACATGAAGCAATAAGTTACATCAATATTGAATTGTCCGAATGCAAACAGATCTTGAGCATATTTTTTTAATAAAAAATTTTCTTAGAATGTATCCGCTTGCGAACACTTATATGTGCTGTGACCAATTCACAGATCGAATTCAGACCAGTTTTATACTCATCTAAGCAAAATTTTATATCTAGAACGTAATAATAATTAATATACAATTATACATACAGAGTACGTACTACATTATAAAGGTTTTAATCTATACCGAATATTTAGTTTAAAACATTCAATGTTTGTATATAAAAAATAAAAGTCAATTCCATCGCCATCAAAATAAACACCATGCGCTCCTTATATTAATCATTTATTTTAAAAGAATACCTTAACATTACTAACACCATCACATAATTTGTTGAAAGGCTCCCCAATACCAAAGTAATGAAAAGATCCATTACTCATTGGCACAATCTCATTGGAACGTGGTGTCTTTAACACAGTACGTGCATCCAAAAAGGGTACCATATTGTAGGAATGCAAGATTTTTAGCAATGCGGAGAACGCTTTTAGTGGGATGTTATAAGATTTAGCCCATGTTTCGAGATCAGATTGAAGTTGATTATTGCTGCAATTACTAGAAATTTCAACATCACTCTCAGAATGAGAAGATGGAGGCGTTTCAATAGAAGCACTATTTTCTTCAGTGCTCGAAGAAATTCCGAATTCTTCTGAAGTGGATTGCACATCAATATTTGAAGGTCATATAGTCTCATTCCGAATCCGAATCAGTGGCATTCAAAATTGTATCAACAATTTTAGATAATCGTCTGTACTTAGTTGAACGGTGCATTAAACTAGAAATTAAAATACTATTACAAAAATTTTAATTGGACAAATACACAATGTAAAATTAATAGAATTCTGCTTAGAATACAGTATCAAAATTTGATAACTATGACGCATAAACAATGTCTACATTACAAAATCATGAGAATGTGGCGATTGCTTAAATTTGGAAGTATGATGAAAAATCTGTGGCACTGAAAGATGTTAAACTGAAGGATTTAACAAAGAACGCATTCAATTATAACATTTGCAATCTTAAAAACAAAAATACGCTAACTTTTATTACATTGAAAGCAATTCAAACAAGAGAGTTGTCATTTATTAAAGATAAATTTTAATAATAACTATATCATTTTTACACTCAAAAGAAGAAAATTATTCGGTGTAGAGTGCAAACCATTCTATGCTCGAAGTAAAGATACTATTTAATTCATACTTTACCGCACAACGATGGTAAATGTAATTCCGAAAAAAATTATGAATACTAAAAATAGGTAGTCGATTTCAATGAATATTTAAGAATGTAAACTAATATTTAAAGCTATATTAAATTTTTAGCAATTTATGGCTTTAAGATTGGGTATGTCCTTACAGCGTAAATTTGTAATAATATGAAATTAGTTGCTTGCAAAATAGTAGAATATTAGCACAACAAAATTTTGATAAATATTATTATTTCAAATAATAATTCAAAATTCAAAGCATAATAATATGGATCATTATTAAATGTATTGCTAGGATACATCAATTATGGTGGAATATTACATCCATCCCATTACTTTTATACATTTATCATGGACGTTATTTAAGTAGCGAGAAAAATGCTAAAAATAAAAAAGAATGACAATTTTTTAGAACAAAAAACTTATTTCTGAGAAATATAATAACTATTACAATTGGAAAAACACTTTTTCATCTATAGATAGAAAAAAAGATGCACTTACGCAAAATACAATCAAATTAATTGACAAGATACATAACTGTTTGGCAAAATTTACAAAATTTTATGTTTTTTGATACTAAATGCTGAAACTGCTTATACCTACAAGCACATAGTGTGGTGCTCTAATATCACTGGCTGCCCGACGGCGGTATGACAGCGATAATAGTTTCCGCCACTGGACTGCAAGAACGCTAAGAAACCGCCAGCGGCCCGCAAACTTGTGTTTCTTGGGATTTTGGGTTAAATTATTGAACAATTCTTAATTAATTTCATTTGAAAATCTGCTTGTCTAATGCTTTGGGTGTTTACATGGTGACACAAGACATAAGACACTTGAGAAAATCAAAACCTTTTGATATTTGAATGTTTTTCAAGCACTCTACTTGAGTGGTTGAATGTTGTGTGTTTTGTGTATTTAGACATGACATTCACTCATTGAAAACATAAGACAGGCATGTCTCATGTAATGTGTAAATGGGTTATAATAGACAAACAGCTTTATAATGCCACTGGAAAACACCCATTGGAAAGATTGACCAAATTCAAGGGTGTACTCAAGGTGGTGCTCAGGGGGCTCAGCTCATTTTGTTAGAGTTAGACTCTATTTTTTGTTAATATACATGGCATTGTTAGCTGACTATTTAAGCACTGTAGTAATACATTGCTCACTAAATTCATATTATGTTTTGCAAAATGATTAGTTTTTCTATCCATAAAAAATTCCATGAATTTCTATTGCTTAGCTAGCCTATGTCCAAAATTTAATTCATTTTTCAGAAATCTATACACTGCATGCAAAAGGTTAGCTTCATTTTCTTTAAATATATTGCTATTGTCATTGTAGAAATTTCAATACATTTCTAATGATTAACAATCACTGCAATTTAATTTGTTTTTTGCTAAAACAAAACATGGTTTATGCATAATAACAAAATTTGATTTCAACCTTAAAAAATTCCATGCATTTTCTATAAACTAACCTATCTATATATAATTGCTGCAATTTATTTTCCTTTCAAAAATATGCAAAATACAAAAACAGGAAAAACATTTGTCATACTTAAACATTACAATGTATGAAATATAGACTTACACTTTAGCAACAATTTTGCTATACATGTGATGCTATCAGTAGGATTTATACATATGCATGCTTTCTTTAATACACTATTGTATTAGTTTAACACTAGTTGTAGAATTTTTGCGGCTATCTTCTGTGTTACTTTTGATATATGCAATTTTTTGGTCTTTATATGTTGTAGACTGCTACATCTTTTTGACTTTGCACATATTTTTCAGTTTATTTTGTTTATGGCTTTTGCATGCTTGTTGACTTTACATTGGGTTTCTGCTTTTTCCTTTGCTATTTTAACTTTACAATTTGATATTCACTTCTAATGGAATTAATGTATGAATGCCTTCACAAGTGTTTCCCTTGTATTGTAGTTTCTATAGAAATGAGAGCACATTTTCCAGATTATTCACCACATTGTAACTAATGTATACTTAAAATGAAGGCATTGACCTGTTCATCTAAATGACACATCCAAATTGAATTTGGCTTCTAAATATATAAATGCTTGTAAATTGATAGTAAATTTAGTTTCAGTATGTTGTTAATTAAAAACAGAAATTTAATTTTTTCACATCTGTAGATGTGATTTATGGTCATCAAATTAGTCACAAGTCAATGCTATGTCTTTTTCTAAATGTATACACTTGTAAATGCATAAACCTAAATGGTAAATATTTTGTATTCATAAAAATCCTTTACAAGAATTTGGGAGCTAAAACCACTAAGAAATGATTTAAAAAAGTATAAAACAATAATATATTCCCTAACAAAAAAGAATAAGAAGAAAAAGAAGAAAAATCTATATTCAGAAATTGTTTTAACAATAAATAGAGATACTGATAACAATTCTGAAAGCATCAAAAAACTAATACAAAACTAAAGAAAAAGATAAAACAATCAATGTTTACAAATAAAAGTAGGGTTTAACTTGGGATATAGCAATTGCTAGTTTCCATTAATAGATTAATCACAATTATAAATAGTATAACTTCATCATTTCAGTTTTTTTATATTATACATGTAAAAATATTTTTTAGTATAAATTTTAAAGTTTTTTATCATACATATTTGTTTAATATATTTTGGTAATTCATTCCTTATATTTATAGCTGTGTTTAGAAATGAATTTTTCCTTATTCACTTTCTTATACCTAATAAGTTCAATTCTGTGTGATCTTTTATTTTGTTTATTGACTAATTTTAAAGCAAGAAAGTCATTTTGATTTAGGAGAAAGTATAGATAGATTTCTGCAAGCTGAACAAAGTGACAAAGAAAGACCAATACTGCCTTCCACACATGGAGAATATGCTATATGAGGCTAGCAAACATAAATACTTTATGTTGATAGACTTATGTAAGGTGAAAATGGAAGAAGAAGATATCAAAAAAACGGCATTCATAACACCTTATGGACTGTACAAATGGCTATACATTGCATTTGGATTGTGTAATGCAGCAGTGATGAAAGTACTGAAAAATAAAACACATAGAATGGAAGACAGAGTTGACACTTACATAGATGACATCATTGTGACAAGTGATATGATACAAGAGCACTTAGAGAAATTGGAAAGAACACTGACAATACTTAAGAAAGCAGGACTTAGAATCAATGGAAACAAGTGTGACATATTGAAGGAGAAGATAGTATTTCTGGGAAGACTGATTGAGAAAGGTAGAATATGCATGAAGGATAACACAAGGGATGTGATCCAGAAAATAGAAAAGCCAAATAAAGAGAAGGATATACAGAGAATACTGGGATTCTTTAATTACTGCAAAACCTTTACCCCAAACATTGCCAGAAAAACTGCAAAGATGACTAAACTCATGAGGAAATCAGTACCATTTGTATGGATCTGGCAGGAACAAGAGAAGCTGGACAAGATCAAGGAAGAATTAGCAGAATTACCATCATTAAATATGCCAGAATATAAAGAGAAATTCATTTTAGACTCTGATTCCAGCAAATTGGCATTTGGAGCAAAACTAGGACAGCTGAAAACTGGAAAGGAGGTTCCCATACAATTCTATAGTCAGAAACTAAAAGCAAGTGAAGAGAACTATGGGTTGACTAAGCTGGAGATGTGGGCATTAATCAAGAGTATCAAGAAATTCAGACACTTCTTCATTGGTAGATAATTTAGAGTAAATATTGACAAGAGTGGATTAGCCTGGCTAAAAAAAATTTCAGGAGATAAGTCTGGAATAATATCATGATGGATCAAGTATTTGAATGAATTTACATTCATGATCAAACACCACAAAAGCACACTACATAATAACACAGACTTCTGGACATCATTACCCAAGTACTGAAGGGACACAGCAAAAACAGATGGAGAAAAGAAACAGTTCTAATTTCTACCACATATGGAATATGTAGTATTACCTGAGATAAATGTGGATAAAAAGGGGCAAGTAGTTTTACCAATCTTATTGAAGGAGGAAATATCTGAACAAGAAATAGTGGAGAAGCAGAGAGATGACGTGATTCTCAATGAGATCATCAGAAAGTTAAAAGAACTGTGAACAATATTATCAAAACTGACAGCAAGCTATTATGAGCAGCATAAATGGAAACTTAATAAAAACAGATTACTATATGTTGAGGCTCAAAAGAACAGGATTGTGATCCCCAACTACTATAAGAGAGAACTCATACAGAAAATACATGAAAAATTCCCCCTAGGAATAATGCAGATGGAGAAAACCTTCTATTTGAGATTCATTACTACAGTGGTGAGGAAGGTAACTGAGGAGATAATAAATAAATGTATGGCATGCTTATTGAACAACAAGCAACACTTCCCAGCACAGATGGCACCATTGGAAAAGATCATTGCAACAAAACCAAATGAGATAATACACATTGATTTGTAAATGCTATCAAAAGATGAAGAGGGATATCAGTATCTTTTGGTAATATGCAAGAATGATCCTAATGAAAAATACAACAGTGGAGATAGTGTTTAAGGAATGGATCTTGAAATTTGGCCCAATGAAAACAATAATAACAGATAAGGGACCACAATGTGAGAGTGGACTATTCAAGAAGATGGCAAAATTACTGGAGATAGTGAGCAAGTAAACAACAGCATACCACCCACAGGAGAATGGAGCCATAGAAAGATTAAATCAGACATTAATTAAATTGATAAGAGTGATGACGTCAAGAAATATATGATCCTGAAATATGGGACTTAAATTTACTAACTGAACTTAGGTAAATCAAAGAAAATGATGCACCAATCATTGAGGAAGAGAGTGTGAGGCAATCAGAGACCAGAGGAGCTCTCAGAAACCAACAGGAGAAGGAGAGTAAGAAGAACTTCTCAAACCAGATGTTGATTCAGGGGTGGAAGGGATGAGAATGATGAACTGACTAACAGATAACATAGAGTGAGAAGGCATCCAAGTAGTCCCCAAGGCTGATTCACTGCAAGGAAACAAATGAACACCAAGCTTCTTCCACCAGAGATTGGCAATGCTAATTTCAGTGCATGCTGAGAACTGATGAACAGCAGAACTTTCCCCCTGAAGGTCCACAAAGCCAATTCAAGGAGGTGTGACAGACAGAGTTCCAGGGGAAGGTGTAAGTGGGGGAAGAACTGTGACAATATGGATGTGATTCAAGGCTGACAGTATCACCATAGAAACCACAACTTGTCAAGTGTTGACAGAGTCAACTGTGAACCAACTCAAGGGTTAAGCAGTAGAGACTGTCAGGACAGATTCACAGCCAATGGATTGTGAACTTACCACCAGCAGAATGCCATTTAAGATGACCCAGCTACATGCTTCCTTAGAAACCACATCAAAACAAACAATAAGAGAAAGAGAAAAATAAATGTCTAAAATCAATTGAGAAACATTGCATGCCTACTTTATGGGAACCATGAAAATGGGATATAATGCATTCAAAAACTTCCACTTGAAGCAAAAGCTCACATAAGGAGAGTAGTGAAGAAGCAAGGGAGAAACCTACCATTAGTATTAGATGCCAATGATAGACCAATAGTGAATGTCATAATTAGTTACCCAAGGGAGATAAATGAGATGCCTGAAAAGGCATACATGCACAGCACAGTGCATGTAACATTCAATGAAGATCATGGCATACATTGACCAGATAGCAGAAATCCCAAAGGTCAACATCAACAAGCACAATCTAACAATCATACACATATTAAGAGAAAATGAATATNGCATACATTGACCAGATAGCAGAAATCCCAAAGGTCAACATCAACAAGCACAATCTAACAATCATACACATATTAATAGAAAATGAATATCACAAAAATCTTGAAAAACAGTTGGATCAAACATTAAGAATGGTGAAAGTACAGAAAATACAGACTGTAATCATTACAAAATCACACTGGAAGAGATCACCAAACATTTGTTAAGCACCTACATGCAAGTACAAAATGTTTTTCTCTGGAAAAAGGAACCAACTGAAGTAGTAATAAAATATAGGGTTGTGTATATACGGGTTTCTAATAATGATCAGTTGTTAATAACTTTTTACACTTTTCTATTGATTTTGATAAGAAAAAAGGTGTTTTTTAGAAATTTTGGATTTTATGGAAAGGGGTAAAAAAAATGCGGCCATACTTATATTTTAAAGTATGCAATTATACCCCCTTTTTACCTATGTACCTATAGGTTTTTTAATCAATTTTTCCATTTTTTAAAAAACTTCTTTTCTGAACATCCCCAATGTTTTTGAAGCCACTTAATAGCATGGTAATGCAATTATATTAAAGAAAATATTTTTCCAAAATTATTTTTCCCTAGAATGTTAAAATTGTTCAATTTGATATTGTATTCACACATCTCTTGTTCATACTTAATCAATGCATAAAATTTAAATGGATCTGCAGGATCCCCTTGTAAAGTATATTGAAATCTAATTTCATTGATAGCATTTCTAGATGTATCTTTTTGTTTAGATAAATCAAATACAATTATTCCATATTTCTCCTTAAAATCAGAAGGCTTAATAAATGTACCTGTTGAAAAATCATTGACACCATCATTATATCTAACAAATTCTGTATATAGCCTTGAAAATTCACTAGTTGGATGAATCTCTACCTGTGGATAAAAAATATTGTTCCCTAATTCTAACTGACATGAAGAAATTTGAGTAGAATTAAAGGTATCAAAATCAAATTTCATTTGTGCCTTGATTATTAATTTTATTTTCAGTGATGGTATAGATGAAAACATGTCTAGGTTTTTGTATTGAATTACTTATTTTAAATATACCTGATTGCTGATTTATAGGATTAGATTCCTCTAATGTGTTTCTTATATACACCCATTTATTATTTATAAAACTATTCAAATACATCTTCCGTCCACTAGGATTGAATGCTAATTGTGGTACAAAGAGACGTAATTGAGTGACAACTAGTTTTCCATTTCCTGCTGGATTAAATATTACATTATCATCTTTTGCTAATTCAAGATTTATTTGAACCTTACCTGCAGGTAAGATACTATGTTTTAGACCTCTGAAAAAATCAACTTTACNATTTCATTGATAGCATTTCGAGATGTATCTTTTTGTTTAGATAAATCAAATACAATTATTCCATATTTCTCCTTAAAATCAGAAGGCTTAATAAATGTACCTGTTGAAAAATCATTGACACCATCATTATATCTAACAAATTCTGTATATAGCCTTGAAAATTCACTAGTTGGATGAATCTCTACCTGTGGATAAAAATTATCGTTTCCTAATTCTAACTGACATGAAGAAATTTCAGTAGAATTAAAGG
>CABFPE010000904.1:206732-220101 GCA_900660155.1 Hofstenia miamia | reverse complement strand
CCAATTAATAATCATTCGACGTTATTCAGCTTTAGTTGCCTTTTTGGATGATGCTACACAATGTTCAGATGATCTTTTTAATTTCTTCTCAAATTGATGCCTTCACAGCAACATTACCTAAATAGAGTAAAAGTGCAATATAATGAAAATAAGTACATATAACTTGGTAGGCAGTGTATTTGAAACAACCATCTCCTGCAAAGGGAAAACTAGAAATGAAAGCATGTAAATGAATGCTCTGTAAATATAAATATTTAAAGAATATTTGTTCACAAATAGAAATGAAGGCACAAGACAAAATTTATTTATAACAACATACTACAAGAGTTGATTAAATTAGTCTATCTAAACAAATATAAGCAATAGTTTATAGGAAAAGTATATACAAGTTGTTTTTCTTTCTCTGTTATTCACTAAGCATGAGTCTTTTTGATGGGGTTCAATGTCTATATCAGGAGCAGGTCTTTTCAAGTGAAGGGAGGAGCCAATTTCATTATACAGTGGAGGTGTAATATTTTGTTGGTGGTCTGAACAGCAATTCTATGATTGTGACTTCTAATAGCTGTCATTGGATGACAAACAATTCTTCCTTGTCCAAAATTGATTTGAATAAACCAAAGTTCATCATCTTTTTGACAGCTCCCACAAGCCCCTTAGCACTTGCCTTTTCATTGCAGATCCTGTTAGAAACATACTGTAAAGAGTACATTTTTTATTTTAGTGCAACTGCCTGACTGATGACATCACCACCAAGTTCATCCTTAACCTTCAAATAGGTCTTTTTATTTGTTTCACTAATCAGTGGTGAATTTGATGGATAATTGGAAAAGTCAAAGTGGTGTGACAATGGTGCTAGATCTTCATACACATTGTGGCTCTTTATTTTGTAAAGAAGGGAGTCTGTATCACTTTAAATCACTGTGATTTTATTTTCAAAAGCTGTCTTCATAATTTGCCAGTGTAACTTGAACATTTGCAAATTTGAAAGGTCTAAGTAGTAAAGGGGAGCAGAAGGAGATCCCACTTTCCTCTAATCTGATTGGTTGAGAGGAGGGCTCATAACACTTATTCTGATTGGTAGAGTGTGAGGTAGTGGATAATGGCAGAGTGTTTTAGTGACTCATATACTTGACATTATTACTGCTAATGGATTTTAGTGACGTCATATGCTTGACAAGTTTAATAATTTTCCATAAAAAGTTCCAATGTAATTACTGACTCATTTTTGTGACATTTTAAGGTCTGATTTATAAATTCATGTTTGCTAAGTGAATAATTATGATTCATGATTTGGTTGATATACAACATGTTATTTGATTTATGTGTTTATACACTGTTAACTGGTTATCACATTATGTTTAACAACCAATTGTAGCATCATCCAAAAGAAATAAGCTGCAAACAAGAGATCAATGTTGAATGATCAATAGTGATTAAATATAATCAGAAATATGACTGTAAAATTTAGTTAATTATCTTATTCATTTTGTAAGATGCAACCAAGTTACAATATTTTAAGAAAAATACCGGAGCGGATTAAGTAATTTTTGACAAATTGTAACAAGCAAAATTACGCTTACGTAAGAACAGCCATATTGGCAGAAGATTAATTCAAATTTCAAAATCAGCAGGTACTGAAAACTTTTTTATAAATAGCTGAGAATTTAAGAGAAATTGATGAACAATAAATTCTTTGGAGTTTATTTAATTTTCATTCTACTCTTATCTGGTTTGATTATTTAGTAAAATGTTCAGCTAGGCAAGTTGTGTCGAGTAGTGGCTGGATTCCATCACGGGAGCGATTCGAAGGGTCCTTGTGCCAGTCATGAAACCGCACTTATGTTATGGTTAGGAGTTTTTCGATTCTTGCTTAGTCTGACTATCGATCTATACATGTATAAATTAATAGATGCTCGAAACGGCTGGATAGTCGAACCCTAGGAATATATATCTATTCTTAATAGTAGGAGACTTGACTATAATCGACCGAATAAATGACCTTGCATGTATCTCTATTAAATGTAAGTATAGGAAACTGCTATCTATTAATTAATTTACTAAGCCAGTAATTTTATGGTAATGGCTACTTTAATATTATTTAAATGCAGTTAGTGTCAATGCCCGGTTGCTTTACTTAATCAAACCAACAAACACTTTACAGAATTGAGTTTAAGTCAGTTACAACTTGACATGAGTACACGCACTGAGCTAAAGTAAGGTACACATAATTAGTCCTCATTGAGCTGAGACAGTGCAGTGGATTTGGTCAATCATTCATGAAGGAGAAGAACTGTGATGTGGAGATTGGCTTCGGGCAGTAGCCCACAGATGATTTGAAGAGGAAACGTCACACAGCTTTGTCACCTAAATAGTGATGATTAGTACTCGATTAACCTAACTAGTTAAGTAGAGAGGAAAAGTTTGGCGGTTCACCAACATAGTAACTCCTCACCCGCAATTTACTGAGTGGTAGTTATTAGCAATAATACACAGTGCAAATAGGCCAGGTGGAGGATGTTACACTAAGTGTTTATAAGGTTTTAATAGTTCTTCCAGCTCATCTCTTGTAAATGCCTCTGTGAGCATGAGCTTCATTGATGCGAACTTTTGCTCCTCCTTGACTTTTTGATAGTTCCTTGAGCAAATTTCTTCTGACTCTTTTGTTATTTTTATCTCAACCAGGAATCTCTCATCATCTGTGTTGATCCACTCCATTGTACTTCCTGGGCTGGTTGTTCCCCATTTTTATCTTGCTTCTATTCATTTGTTTTGTGTTTTCAGAGATAGGATTAGTTGTGTTGATGTTAATAATTCCTCCTCCTTGAAAATTTCCCTTTGGGTTTTTATTATCATTTCACAGGCCTCAACAGGTTCTGTGATTCCACCTCTTCACGTCATCTCTGTGCTTTTTATTATTTTCACAAAAGTGCACCTCAGACTCTCCTTCTCACATTGTTTCATTTCCTCTTCTAACATTTGTTGAACATTTTTCTCTTCCATGATTCTGCCTACTTCTTTGGTGTGGAAGATTTTTTTTATAATCTTTTTTGTTGTTATCCTGTCTCAGCCATGTTTCTGATGTAGCACCCCACATATATGTCCTCATGGGCTCATCAAACAGTGTGATTTCCTCTGGCACTATTCCTGTTCTGTTTTCTATTTATACAGTGGATGTCCTCCCTATCAGGCTCTGGTTTTTTATCAGTCTGCAGATTGTTTTATCAATTGTTTGCATCAGCTTTTTTGATTTTTCAGGGGATATCAATTTCACGACCTGTTCTTTCAACAACCAATTCTTTGTCTATGTATTGATTGGGGCCATTGCAATCTCGTACTTTTTCCCCTTTGTGAGTCGGTGTCTCCCTGATTTAGATATTGGTAGGCAAAGATCATTTTCTTGTGTTGTGAATATGGCTATTAACCATGTGGATGTTCTGAATCTGATCTCTGGTGCATTTTTCTCTTAAAATGTCATGTTTTTGAAATCTTTGGTTGTGTTCAGCTCATATGCTCTGTTTATCTCTGTTAGTGCTACCTCTATTGTTTTGACATATTTCTTGGATGGTGCCTCAATGTTTATTTCTGGCCACTGTTCATTTGTCTTTTTCTGCAGCTTCATTTGTTTCCATATCTCTTCTATCTCCTGATGTGATCTTGTCTCTGGGTGAGGCTGCACTTGATAAAAAGAGTGTTGGCTTTTTTCACACCTTCTGTGTTTGTTGTTAATTCAATTGTTTTTGTTTGTTTATAGAGATCAATTGCTATACATTGATCTACCATTAGCCTGGAGATTGCTACCCAATAATCTATCTGTAAATCAAAGCATATCAATTCTGATACTTTGGTGTCTGAGGCTTCTTTTTTCCATGGGAACATGTTTTCTACCCTCATTGCCATATCATGCAAAAAGTCAGGGATTTTGCTCAGAGTTGTTCTTGTTATTAGCACTATGTGTACCTGCTGAACTCTTGCCATCCTGAATGTCTGATCAAGTTGTTTCTCTAGGTTCTTGTTGTATTCCTTTTCTTTTAGGATGTGAATTATCATTAGGTTGTCTTTATCAATATTAATTTCTGGTATCTTGGTGATCTGTTCTATGTGCACCACTATTCCTTGTACTGTCTCTAGTGTGAAATTCTCATCAAACATTATGTGCACAGTGCTGAGCATATATGGCCTTTCAAGTGTTTCATTTAACTCTCTTGAGTAACTTATGATAATGTTGACCATTGGTCCTTTCTTGGCATCTAGTATTATCTGTAGGTTGCTTGCCTCTGTTCTGGATATTCTTCTAATGTGGGTTTTTGTCTCTGGGGACAGCTTTTCATTGGCATTGTTTCTCATCTTTAAGGTTCCCATGAAATAGGGGTGCAGGGTTTCTCTGTCTATTTTCAACATCCTTTGTTCTCTCTCTTTCAAGCAGACTGTTCACTCTGATGTTGTTTCTGAGGGGATATGTAGCTGGGTAATCATTAGTGGTCTACTGGTGCTCAGCTCACCATCAAGTGAGTCAATGCTGATAGTCTCTACTAATTTGCCCTCAAATTGGCTCAAAGTTGACTCTTTTCACAATTGACCAGCTGTGGTTTCTGTAGATGCATCAACCTTGAATTGCTTCCACATGTGTATGGTTCTTCCCCCACTTGCACCTTCCCCTGGAATTCTATGTATTGCACTGCCCTCAAATCATTGGACTACTGGAGGGAAAGTTGGACTGCCTTGCCTCAGTTCTCTGTGTGCCCTTGAATCAGCATTGCAGATCTCTGGAAGTGACGTCAGTTCTCTGCATGCCCTTGAATATTTGTAGCAGATCTCCAACAGGAGTAGCATCAGTTCTCTGCTTACCCTCAAATCAGTGCTGCAGATCTCCAATAGGAGAGGCATTTCGTCTTTTTGTCTCCCTGCCCTTGAAATGGTGTTGGGGACTACTCAGACACCTCTTTACTCTATGTCTCTGATTAGTCAGTGCTTGGTTCTCATCCCTTTCATCTTCACATCAAAATCCAGTGTGAGACCTCCTCCAAATTCTTCTTTGTGGGTTGGATGTTGTCATGTTGCATTTCTTTTGATTTGCCTAAATTCAGATAGTAAGTTCAAATCCCATATTTTGGGGTCATATATATATTTATCTCTTGCTGCCCTGGTTGTAGAGTTTCATTACTGATATTTGTTTCGAATTCTTCATTGAAACCCTCTTCCAGTAAACTATTTAGCTCATTTCTGTTAATTCAGTTTAATTTGAATTTGGCATTTTTATCTAATCTGGTTTCCTCAACATCTGCTGTTGCTCATTTTAGGTTTTGGAAATGTAGTAATCTACTGTTATTTAACCTATACTCATTGTTTGGTAGTACTTGTGTTATCATATATATGGTTCTGACCAGATTGTTTTAAGTTTTCAGATCTGGTTCATGTCTGTTAATTTTATAGGTGTGAATGCATATACTGTGTTGCCTATTTTATGTGCATGACCATAAATTTTTTTATTGTAATTCCATTGCTGTCTCATGGCAGACTTCTTGATAATGTGGCACATTGTTTCATGTATCATGGTGATCTGAGTTCTGAGTTGATCTATGTACTCATTATCCATTTTTTTGCTATAGTTAAAATATTGCATTGAGAGTGGTGTATCAGCCTCCCTTCTGAACATTGCCTTGAATGGCGTTATTCCACTTGTCAAATGTATGGATGTGTTATAAAAGTACTTGACCATCTCAATTACATCTTGCCACTTTCATCCTCCTATTCTTGATGTTGTCACCCTTATCAGTTTCATCAGTGTCCTGTTCAATCTTTTGACCACTCCATTTGCTTGTTGGTGGTATGCTGTTGTTCTCTCACTTACTACTTCCAGTATTTGTGAAATTTCCTTAAACAAACCACTTTCAAATTGCAACCCTTTATCTGTGATAATTGTCTCCATTGGCCCAAATTTTAGGATCCATTTCTTCATTATTATCTCCTCCATTATTTCTGCTGTTGTGTTCTTCATCAAGATCATCCTTGCATACTTGGGATAAATTCCACCATTACTAGCAAGTGTTGATATCCTTCTTCATCTCTTGATAGTATCTCCAGGTCTATATGTATGATCTCATTTGGCTGCATTGCTATGATCTTTTCTAGTGGTGCTATCTGTGTCAGAAAATGCTGCTTGTTGTATAGATGACATGTTGTGCATTTGTTGATTATCTCCCCTGTGATTTTCCTAACTGCCATTGTAATGAACCTTGCATTGAAGGTACTTTCTGTTTGTGTGATCCCTAAATAGCCTTTCTCATGTATCTTTCTTATCAGGTCCTTCTTGTAATATTCTGGAATTGTGATTCTGTTATTTTGTGCTTCCACATATAGGAGTCCATTCTTGTTTGTTTTCTATTTATACCTTTTGTAATAGCTCACTGTTAACTTTGATATCTTTAGTTGCTGATCTTTTAGCTTTTTTATAATTTCATATAGTATCATGTTGTTTCTTTGCTTCTCTATGATTTCTTGTTCAGATATCTCTTCCTTAATCATAATTGGTAGGACTGCTTGCCCCTTTTTGTCAACATTTATTTCAGGTTGTCCTTTGTACTCCATATGTGGTAGGAACTGGAATTGTTTCTTCTTGCCATCCTCCTTTACTGCATCTCTTTCATACTCTGGGAGTGCCATCCAAAAATCTGCAATTGTGTGCAGTGCACCTCTCTGATGTTTGATGGTGAAATTAAATTCATTTAAATATTCAATCCATCTCAACACTATGCCTGATTTGTCTCTTGAGAACTTCTTCAGCCATGCAAAGCCACTGTTATCTGTGCAGACCCTGAATTGTCTTCTTATTAAAAAGTTCCAGAATTTCTTATTACTTTCTATTAGGGCTAACATCTCCAATTTTGTTGAGCTGTAATTCTCTTCACTCAGTTTCAGTTGGTGGCTGAAGAATTGTATCAGCATCTCCTTACTGTTCTTCATCTATCCTAGTGTCACTCTGATTGCCACCTTTCTTGCATCACAGTCCAAGATGAATGTTTTGTTATAATCCAGCATATTTAATGATGGTTATTTTGCCAACTCTTTCTTTATGTTATCCAATACTTCTTGTTCCTGCCATGATCATATAAAAGGTACCAACTTCCTCAGCAGTTGTGTCATCTTGGCAGTTTTTCCAGTGATGTTAGGTATGAATGTTCTGTAATAATTGAAGAAGCCCATTATCCTCTGTATATCTTTCCTATTGTTTGGCTTCTCTATCTTCTGGATCATGTCTCTTGCATTATCCTTCATACATATCAATCCCTTTTCTATCACTCATCCCAGGAATATGATCTTCTCCTTCAGTATATCACATTTATTTCCATTGATCTGTGGTCCTGCTTTTTCTAGTATTTGGAATGTACTTTCCAGCTTCTCAAGATTTTCTTCTATTGTGTCACTTGTTATGAAGATATCATCTATGTATGCATTGACACCCTCTTCCATTTTGTCTTTCTTGTTCTTTAATACCTTTGTTATGTATCTCTGGAAAGTCACCAGCACATTACACAGACCAAATGCCATATAAATCCACTTGTACAGTCTGTACTGTGTGATGAATGCTGTTTTCTCAATATCTTCCTCTTCCATCCACACTTGCTAATATGCCTTGCATAGATCTATCAATGTAAAGTATTTATGCTTGCTTGCTTTTTACAACATGTACTCTATTCTTGGGAGTGGGTAAGAGTTCTTCTTAATTACTTTGTTTAGTTTCCAAAAATCTATGCACAGTCTGTACTTGTTTCCCTGCTTCACAAACACTGTTGGTGCAGCTTATGGGCTCTTGCTAGGTCATATTATTTTGTTATCAATCAGCTCATTTAATATTCTATTGTATTCATCTTTCATCTGCTCTGGTACCCGTCTCACTGGCATGACTATTTTGTGCATCTTGCCTATTGCTTGTCCCACACTTATCTCCCCATAGTTGAATATCTGCTTATGTCTTTCTAGTACTTCTCTCAGTGGTTGCAATTGCTTCCCATTCAGGTGTAGGTATTCTTCCTCTATTAGTTGTGGTGTCTTGTATTTGTTTTCTCCATTTGCTTTTGTCCAATGCCCTTGAATCAGCTATTGGGAGTACTTGCTACATCAATGGTTTTAATCCACTCACCCTTGAATCAGCTACTGTTTTTGTTTGTAAGTCCTCAAATCAACCATACAAACTACTCTGCTCATCAATGTCTTCCATTGCTTTCCAAATTGCTTTGATAGTAGACTTGACATATTTCCCAAATATTTTTACATTGGTTATTTTCATGTTGACATTGTGATTTGTGGCATTCAGTATCAGTATCATTCCTTTTCCATTATGGTGCACATGCTTAATGGCATTGACACTCTCTTTGAGATGATTCCTTTATTGTCATAGATCATTATCTTTGCTGTAATCTTCTCTCCTGTTTGAATTGCATGCATTCTCCACTGATATGGTTGTAGCTTTTTATCCTCCTCCAATTCTAATATTATTGTTGATTGCTTGTCCTCTTGTTCATCAATTTCAATTTATTCCTCTTTTACCTTGATCATCCTATTTGAAAAATTTATTATGCATCCATTTTTCATTAAAAAATCATTGCCCAATATCACTTCATATGGCAACAGGTTATTATGGGTGTCTATCACCACTAGTGATTGTTCAAAGGTGGTGTTTGCAATTCTGATGTGTACTGTGTTAAAACTTTCCTTTGGTGTCTGTGTATTCTCCTGATGTGTTAATTAGTCTTTTTGTTTGATCATTCCAGGTCCCCACATTTAAAACTGAGTTTCATTGCACATTTGTCAGTTATGATGGATGTTGCAGCTCCTTTATCAATTGTTGCCTTTGTCATTATTCCATTTATTGATATTGTTATTGTATTAATATTATCCAAATTCATCATGATCATTATCAGTGCTCAGTTTTTTGGAGTCTACACTTGAGCTAGTTTTCTGATTCATCCTCCATTTGTGTCTCCTCAGCCAATTCTGGTTTAGATTCAATCACATCTTTGTCTTTCTAGTATGCCTCTTCTTCTCCAATCATATTCATTTGCTTTTTGCACTCGTCTTTCTGGTGCCCCTTCTTTACACAGCTGTAGTACTTTATGTCCCTCTCTCTTACTTTCTTTGTCTTTCCCACTTTTCCTTTGATTCTAATAAACTTTTCTGTTTTGTCTTCATTGTAGGGGTTTGTTATTTGTGGCTTGTAGTTATTTTGCCATTCCATTGGTTTTCCTTTGTGCCATACTGCTTTCTCATAAATGTGGGTGTTGTTTTCAATCATTGCTTGTATATCCACTGCTTTCCTTATCATTTTTTCTAGTTTATCATTGACATCACACTTGATTTCAAACTGTGTTCTGATGTTCTCCAGCATCCCCTTGCAAATATGTGACAAGAGGTCATATATGAAATATTTGTTTCCTCTGGAGCTAAGTGTCACCAGCTGTTCCACTTGTTTGATATAGTTCCTTATGTCATCTGTTTTCTTCATCTTGGTCAAGTTCTTCCAATAATTGATCATTGAGTGGTGATGCTTGTAGTTCACATTCCTTTCTGCCTACACACTAGAAGTTGTGAGAATGTATTTTCCCTTGTCGTTCTTCTTTGTTTAGTTGCAATAGTCTCAATTTATCTTTTAGATGAGCTATTTCTTCTTGCCTCACATCCTTGTCTCCGATTAGGCGTTTGTTCTCTATTTCCAACAAGTTCTGTTGTGCTTGTGCTGGCTGTTCACTCTTATTTGTTTCTAGTCAGATTATTTTGCTCCTTAGTTGCGTTATCTCTGTGGCTTGTACATTGTTGTCTTGTATTAGCTGCCAGTTTGTTATCTCTAATACATTATTTTTTTCTTGCAAGAGCTGATTCTGCTCTAAAAATCTACTATTTGACTCTGTTAGTTGCTTCGTGAGTGTCTTAATCTCATTCTGGAATACTTTGCTTTGTTCAATTAGTTTGGTATCCATGTTGACTTGGATGTTTCTAATTGTTTCTGCACTTGCTTGTTCAATGTCTTCTATCCTTTTTGTTAGTAAACCTATTTCTTCTCACAAGAGTTTCTCGGTTTCGTTATTTTTTTTCAAAATTTCCAAAATCTCCGGGGTTCCCGGTTCAGAAGAGGATTCCTGTCTTACTGACTCTGGGGTTTGGGCTGCTTTGGCATTCCTTGGGTATGATGATGATCGTGTTGTCATGGGGGTGTTAGTTTTTGGTATTGCTTTCTTTGCGCTTCCTCTCTTGTAACTTTTGTTATTCGTCATTATTTCTTGATGTTGTAGTGGCTTTCCATTTTGGTTACGCTTCAAGGGTCCACTTTGCACTTGTTGCAGTTAGGATTTTCTGCCTTTGCTGACTTTGTATTTTCGTTCACTGCTCTGTTGCTTCCTTTTTCCTTTTCCTTTGAGTTTATTTCAGAGTTTCAAAAGAGTATCACTGTGTGTTTCCTCTCTGTTGACTTTGTTCTTAGTTGTCACAGTCACCATGTAACATCCTGCACCTGGCCTTTCTCACACAGTGTATTATTGTTAGTAATTATCACTTGATAAATGGCGGGTGAGGATTTACTGATTTAATAGACTGCTAGACTTTTCGTTTTTATATAACTAGTTATGTTAACTGAGTACTAATCATCATTGTTTAGGTGATGAAGCCATGCAGTGTTTTCTTATCAATCATCTGTGGGCTACTGCCTGAAGCCGATCTCCACACAACAGTTCCTCTCCTTCATTAACAACTGACCAAGTTCGCTGCACCATCTCAGCTCAATGGGAACTAATTATGTGTACCTTACATTAGCTCAGTGCATGTACTCATGTCAAGATATAACTGATTAAACTCAATTTTGTAAAGTGTTTGTTGGATTGAATAAATAAAGCAACCAGGCATTGACACTAACTGCATTAAGTTAATATTAATGTAGCCATTACCGTAAAATTACTGGCTTTAACAATTATTTAATATATTGCAGTTTCCTACACTTACATTTAATAACAGTACATGTAAAGTCATTTATTTGGTCGATTATTGTCAAGTCTCCTACTATTAGTAATACAGATATAATCCTAATGTTCGGCTATCCAGCCATTTTGGGCATCTGTTATAATGTACATGTAGTGATCAATAGTCAGACTAAGCAAGAATAAAAAAAAACTCCTATCTGTAACCTAAGTGTGGTTTCATGACTGGCACAAGGACCCTTCGAATTGCTCCCGTGATGGGATCCAGCCACTACTCGACACAACTTGCTTAGCTGAACATTTTATTAAATATCAAACCAGATAAATGAAGAATGAAAATAAAATAAACTCTGAAGAATTTATTGTTCATCAATTTTCCTCTAAATTCTCAGCTATTTATAAAAAAGTTTTCAGTACCTGCTGATTTTGAAATTTGAATTATTCTTCTGCCAATATGGCTGTTCTTACATAAGCGTAATTTTGATTGTTACAATTTGTCAAATATTACTTAATAGGCTCTGGTATTTTTCTCACAATGTACAATATTGTAACTTAGTTGCATATTACAAAATGAATAAGATAATTAACTAAATTGTACAATCATTTTTTATTACATTTAATCACTGTTATTCTTTCTATGCTGATCTCTTTGGTTTGCAGCTTATTCTTTTCGGGTGATGCTACAATAATGTTTGCATGGTACATACACATTGGCCTGTATGCACTCTTGTATAAAATAACAAAAAGTTTTCCATGTGAAAGTGGAGGCTCTCAAAAGCCTCAGGAATATCATCCTGGTACTCCTCTCTGAGAAACATGACTAATCAAATGTTCTTGACCTTAGTGAGTGTGTACACTATCTTGAGTTGTTCCATTATCTGGGGATCACCTACTTCACCTACACATAGGAAGTAGACTAGGAGTAAATTGTTGAAGTCAATGTTGATGCACTCAGATTTCTAGATCAGATAAGTATGTTAGGTTGACATCTTCATTGAACATAGTGTGGACCATGCTCCTTCAGTACTGATGTTTAAGTCATCCATGCATTTTTGAATCATAACAGATTATAGCATTTATTTTTGGCCTCCTCTCTGCATCAATTCTGAATGGTATGATATCTACAGAACAAGTGAGCACCTTGGCTTTAAAGGTTCATCTTAGCATATTTTGAGTCTCCTTGGAAATATTGTTGCAAAATGTAGTTACTGCCTTCTGAGTAGCAATAAAATACAGGTGTAGCATCTTATCTCTAACTTTTGAAATTTTCCTTCTTTGTTCTTTGTTCCTCTTCAACCAGATACTAGCAGACTCAGCAGATGAAGGGCTAGGGCTTAAGGGGGGTTTGAGTCACTATGGGAAAGTTGAGTGTTTACAAACTCTAAATTAGAAAAGGGCACACAAGCTAAATGCTACTCTCACTCCCACATAGAGTGTTGGCTCCCTGCATAGTCACTTGAGGTCTGCTCTGCTGAAGAGTGTTGGCTCCTCATGTAGTTAGTTGTGGGAATCTTGTTCCTGTGAGTAGTGTTGGCTCCTAACATAGTCACAATTGCTGCATCTGGTGTCCTCCTCATGTTGTCTCCCTCTCTTGGTGGTTCTGCTCTCCTCAGCTTGTCATGGGGAACATTCTCATCTCATTTTATCAGTTCTGGGGTTGAGTTGCCTGTGCACTTGTCTCTGGGCTGGCAGTTGATTTTGTGATGTTTCATCTGTTGCATCTTGGTTACTAAACATAGAGATAAGATTAAGGTCCCAATCTTGGGTATTCAAATGATCTAAGTAGGTTCTCTCTCTTACCCTACATTTAGGTAAAATACAGGTAGCAGTAGTGTAGCTACTAGTAATTGCATTACTATCAAAATCAACATCAGTGAGGTCATCTTCCTCACATTCAGTTAAGTTAATATAAGTCTTGTATTCATTTATACTGTTGTAATATCCTCTACCAGGCTTTATCACTGTTTGTCTACTGTTACCTTGTAACATTAGCTGTGTTATTGCGGGTAAGGATTTACTTGTTGTTACTGCTTGACTAGTTTCTTCCATTACATTATGTAATCTTAATTAACTATTCACTTTTTAGGTGATGAAGACATGCAGTAACCTCTGTATCAATCTTCTAGTGGGCATCTGCCTGAAGCAGATCTCCACATCCAATTTCACCATTCCATCCAATGTTTGAGTGCCACTTCTCAGCTCAATCAAGATAGCTTATGTGTACCCTACATTAGCTCAGTGCTTACTCAGGACATGGCACAACTTGACTTAATCTCTATTGTGTAAAAGTTTTATATCTATTTACAACTGGAAACTGTTACTAGTTGTTCATTCAATAGTATATGTAGCCATTACCAAAATATATTGGCTTTATTAAATAAACAAATATCAAACAGCTTCCTAACTTA
>CABFPE010000904.1:189387-203327 GCA_900660155.1 Hofstenia miamia | reverse complement strand
ATTTTATTACATGCAGTTAGTGTCAATGCTCGGTTGCTTTATTAAATAACAACAAAGAACACTTTACAACTTTGAGTTTAAGTCAGTTACAACTTTACTTGAGTGCACACACCGAGCTAACGTAAGGCACACATAACTAATTCCAGTTGAGCTGAGGTGGTGCTGTGGACTCAACCATCACTGTAGAAGAGGAGGAGCTGTGTTGTGGAGATCAGCTTCAGGCAGTAGCCCACAGAAGAGCTGAAGAGGAAACATCTGACCACTTCATCACCTAAACAGTGATAGTGAATACTCAATCATTTTATTAATGTAACTAGTTAATAATAGAGGATAGTCTGATGGTTCGACAATGTAGTAAGACCTCACCCGCAAATTACTAAGAACTCATTATCAGTAATCAGACACGGCGTAATAAGCTAGGTGGAGGATGTTACAATATGTTAGGGATATGATTAGGAGTTTTTCTCCATTTAGCTGACTACTGATTCTCAATAACATGTATGCAATAATAAAATTTTAAAGAAATGGTCGGATAACTATTGTAGGCTATTATATTTTATATTAGCTGGACAACATAGGTGACCTATAACTAGACTGATAATGAGAGAAGAACATGTAGTGGTAATTAAATGTAGGTTAGGAAGCTGCAAGTATTTATCTATTTAATTATTAAAATTAGTTAAAGCCAGTAATTTTCAGTAATGGCTAAATAAATATTTATTTAGCAGCTAGTGACACTGCCTGGTTGCAAGTACAAATTACACATTACAAATCAAGTGTAAGTCAGTTACATCCAGCCTTGACGTTTGACCTGAATTAGGATAAGGAACACATAATCTGCTTTGTTGAGCTGAGGTTTGGAAACAATCCATCAATAACAAAGGTGACTACTTGTTGGAAGATTTGGAAATCAGATTTGGCCAGAGGCCTTATGGAAAGATCAAGTCAAAAGAAACTGCAGCATTTAGCCCACACCTAAATAGTGTATGATTATGATACAGTTAATTAAAGTTAAATAGAAGTAATAATGAATCAAAGCAGTTAGTAAAAGTACATCCCTACCCTCACTTAACATAGAATTACATTAAAAATGAATTGATCAATGTGATTTAGAGCTTGGTAGCATATGCTACATGGCAACTGTGACAGGTTAAAGAATGGAGATGAATCAACAACAAGTCATTATCCTAACTCACTACTTGAACTTGAAAGAGTAAGAAATGCAACTAAAAGATCACAGAAAACAAACAAAAGAGTTACCACCCATTAATAAAGCATGTAGTCTGCAACCACCATCTAGGAGAACCCTAACATGAAACAGTTTCATAAATAAAGAATCACACTGAGATACAAGCTACTACTAATCATAATTGGAAATGATGAACACATGAGGAAGAAGAGGAAGTGCCAAGAAAGGCACAAGCACAAGTACCCCTACTCCAAATAGGTTACATTCAGAAGCAGATTTTGACTTGGTAGTGTAGAATCATGGGCTGGTAGGGTAATTTAACTAGAAAACTAATTGACTCTGCAGAAGGTTTAAGTAGCATTCATACAAAAGCAGCCCTGATTCCAGAAAGTAGAATAGCAAAGAACTTATAGATATAACATAAGTAATTCATCCAAGTAAGTAATTACTTTCAGTAAAACCCAAGATGACCAATTCGTATGGCTTACAGCCAAAGTGAAGTCTCCAAAATGAATTAAAGTGCTTAACCTTAGTGACTGGTGCTACCCTATTTGTCTCACTTTTAATTTCAGTCTCACATTGAAAAATAAAGGATCTCATTTTCATTGTTATCTCTCATCTCACTATTAAATAGTCTGTAATTACCAGACATTTGTGCTAGCCAATAGCATAGTATCATCACAGTGTTAGGTTGTATAAGTGCATGTACGTGTTGAACTTCAAATGAGAGGTTTATTATTATCCTATACCTAACTGTATACATAATCTAATTGGTCCACAATTTGGGCTGAATAGTCTAGAAGACCTCCAGGAGCTATGTGTCGCCCTGTACTTGAGAAAGCACTCCCAAATTGTTGCTGAACTTAAGCAATTATTTTTATATCAAAATAATAGTAAAAAGAAAGTATGAAGGTAAAACAGTAGTTGAAGCTAGATAAAATCTATTAACCTTTGTCTACAGTTTCTCTCAGTTTTATACAAAAATGCATTCATTACCTGCCTTTGTTTACAATAGAGTTATCAGTGTAGTTTAATCATGCTAGATAATTTGTTTCCTTGCAAATTCAATTTGAGCAATACAAATCAGCACCATCAAGGGGACAGCAAACTAATGATAGCAACCTAATATTGAAATTATTGATGTGATGTCACACTGATGTAGAATACAAAATATATCAAATAAATGCTCTATAAAATTTCGCAAAATTCCCCAAGTGACTCTGCATGCCCCCTTGCTCAAATTAATTTTCGGACAATAACTGGAGAGCAGACCCAGATACAATGCTTTGGGTAGCTGTTATCATCTTGAGGGCCAATTTGCCTTCCCACATTTGGACCTCAGCATATTGCAGTTCTCTTGTCACCTGCATCAGCACATCTCATTATGTAACCACTTCATCTTTGAGCTGGAGGAACTTGATTTATGGCATCCTTGCACTGATGGGACAATTTCGTCTCAGATTGTTTAAATGCCGTGTGAAGGTGTAGTAGAATTTTTCATAAAGAATAAGGCCCTTAAGGGCAATCATTAAAGTCATCATAGCATCTGTATTAGAAGTATGGGCATCATCAGCACTGATCTATGTGGCTGGATAGAAGTGGACAACACTTCCCTCAGGGAACCCATCATGATAGTGTGGTCAACAAATAATGAGCAAAATTCTTGTACCTGGCTGAGAGTCATCTGATCTGGATCAGACATGTTGGCTCTGATCATGGTTATAATTTTGATTTGTTTGGTGACGTCATAGTGTCTGGTTATATTTTCCACATTATTGATCCACTTGAGGTCACCTGCTGTTTGAAAGAGAATCAGAACTCAGGGTTGCAAGGCCAAGATTTCTGTGTGTATTTTCTTCAGTTGTATGTGCACCAGCATGCCATGGTTAAAGATGTCCTTGATATTTAGTTTCCCATCAATAAATACATGTTCAGGGTTTCCTCCAGCTATCAGTTTCTCTCACACCACTTTATGCTCCTCTGTTTTGCTTAATCTGATGGCTTCCTGCTTGCTGTTGACAAAATTAAGCTTGTTGAACAAATGAGCAGCCCTTTCCTTTTGGGTTTCCAGACCTTCCACTTTGGTGGGATGAGAGGCATTTCTATTGTGGGTGGTGGTATACACAAGAGATTTGACGTCCTTATGTTCTTCTTGAGCTCATGATATCCTACAGTGGCTTCCAAGCTTGTGGTTCCAATCATGACTGGGTAATTTATTCTCACTTCTCTCAGTGTGTCCCAGAATTTGCCCCTTAAGCCCTTCTGACGCAGGTTATCCACCTGTTTGCTGGAGATACATATGCAAGCAGTGGTGCATTCCACATCCAGAGCTACGTGTCACCCTGGGTGATTGCAGAATGACCAACTCCTCCTTAGTAAACATCTTGGTGAGGCACCACTTCATGAGTGACAGTACATCTTTATCATGACAGTTGACTAAGATCCTCTTTTGGATGGTGAGGTCTTCTAAGTACTCACTAGGGTCATGTTCAATCATAAGTATTCACTCATCTTCAGTAATCAACCACTGAGGCATTGGCTTGGGAGATAGTACCTGGCCACCAAATTTTTCCATATTCACTCTCTCAATGAGTTCACATACCTGAGGTGAGAGTTGCACTGCTGAAGATGCTAGTAATTCTTCCTCCTTGTAAAATTGTTCAGGCATCTGCATCACCTGATCAAAGATAGTGATGGGAATGATCCTCCCCTCCTTATTAACTTGCTGAACTGACTCAGTGAATTGTCCATAACCACATTCTGGGTACTTTATCTGGTGTGATCTAAAGAAGGATTTGGTTTTAGCAGGGAGGTCATGCCTCTGGATCCTTTCTAAAAATTGGTGGGGAGACCCAGGTAGTCGTTCTATGAATCATTGCGTACTCATTGGGGCATTTTCTGAATGGAATATGACAAGCTTGGTTTCTGCTGTAGCTCCCCACATGTATTTCTTTACTGTGTCAGAGAAAATATTAATGTCCAACGGACAAATGCCTAGCCAATTGCTGGTCAGGATGATGGACATCTTACCAGTTACACTGGTTGCCCCTGCCAGTTGGGCATAATATTTTTCAAACTTGTCCATCTGGCGCTTAGTCTTTCCCGGAGAAGAGGGAGGTATACATTTGTGTAATAGCCAATTCTTTATTTTCCAAGAGAGCAGGCAGACCACTAGTTTGTGAGTCGTTAGTTTGGCTAAAGATGAATGCTTTTCATGCGTCATTGGAATTTGCAACTGTGGTTCTTTTGTGAGGTAGATGGTGAGTACCCAAACAGCACCACAGGTGTAGATGTCTGGTGAGTTTTTCTCTGCAAATATTCGTTCCTTGAAGTTTTTTTGATCCTGGGTGTCGTATGATACTTTGATCTCTCTAAGCACTCTTTTGATGGAGGAGTGATAATGGTTTGATGGGCTTACAATGTCTAACTGGGGCCATTCAGACTCAGGGTCAGTGCCAGCTTTGATATCAGACCAGATGTTTTTGATCTTGTTGAGGGTCTGTTCACTCTGTGAAAAGGTGAAACTGACGCACATGTCTGTGATGGTGTGCAGGGATGGGGTATGCAGATCTGTCACTTCTAAAGTTTGCACTTGTAGTATAACGTTGATAATGAGTTTTTGGTCAACAGCTAGCCAATGTGAGGGCACTTGTTGGCACAACAATAAATTGGTGTATAAGAGTTTTGTTATTGATACTTGATTCATCACATAAGGTGAGATGGGGAGGTAGTTGTCTTTGGAGAAGATTGTGAAATTTTCCATGTGGAAATGTAGATTTTCAATGGGTTCTGGCACGTTTTCTTTGTATTCATCTCTAAGTATCATCATGAGACAGATGCCTTCTACTTTGGCTATTCTGTAAGCTATTTCAATTTGTTCCATAATTGAGTCCGTTTTTACCTCATGTATTCTTAAAAAATATATGACAAGGAGACTGTTAAAGTCAATATTGACGCACTCAAAGCTGTCTATTGTCTTTCCACTGTTTAAGAATTGGCAAAGATTATAAATATTGAAATCCTCATTGAAGGATATATGCACAGTGCTGTGCCAATAGAGGCGGCTAACTCCCTCCAACATTTTTGAATCATAGCATATGATCATGTTAACCTTAGGGCAATGATCTGTGTCTATCCCAAATGGAATTACCTCTATTGAGCACTTCATTTCTCAGCCATTATAAGTATGGCTGAGTTGATTCCTGGTTTCTTCAGAGATATTATTGCGTATGATAGCAGTAGCTTTCCTGGTNTCAGGTACATTCTTAAATGGAGTTATAAGGTTTAAGTCCCAAATATTGGGATCATAAGTGCGATTAGCTCTCACCCTTCTCTGGGGGAGCTTATGTGACTCTGAGTTTTCAGAATTAATATTATCATAATTATAATCAGTGTCAGAAAAATCATCCTCAGAAAAACTAGGTAAGTTCTCATATTTTTCATATGTATCAATACTGTTATCAACTAATGTAAATTCATTATTGTCATCTATTAGGACATTTTCTATATCCTTAATTGCTCTTTTGAGCTGCTGAAAGTGTACTGTTTTACCATTGTTTAGAGTGTAAGTGTTATGGTCAAGCACTTTCTCTATAGTGAATGGACCTTGCCAATCATTAGCAAGCTTACAGACTTGACTGCTATCCATGGTTATGCAGGGGAGATAAGCAAAAACTCGATCGCCACGTTTGTGTGGTTCTCCATATAGCTTCATATTAAATATTTTCTTCTGCTGTATACTGGATTGATTGGTGTTGTGGCAGATGGTAAGGTGGATTTGTTGCATGTCTTGCATTAGTTGATTAACATAGAGTTCTGTGCGTTTCTCTGTGTAATTTGGAAACATCATCATTAAGGAGGTGGTAGCTTCACGACCAAACATTGCTTTGAAAGGGCTCAAGCCAGTAGTTGTGTGGACAGATGTATTATAGAAATATTCTACACATTCAATGACACGTCTCCATTCCTTTCCTGCAGCCTGTGATAAAGCGACTCTAACTAATTTTATGAGAGTTCAATTCAATCATTCTACTAGGATATTTGCTTGGTGGTGGTAGGTGGTAGTTAGTTTGTGAATGATCTCTAGCTCTTTCATTAGGGCACAGAGGAGGTTGCTCTCAAACTGAGGACCACGATCAGAGACTAAATTTTGCATTTACCCATACTTCAACACCCACTCTTTCACAATTTTTTCTGCCATTGTGCTGCTTAATGGGATCATGTGGGCGTATTTCATGAAGTGGTCAATCATAATGAGGATATACTGAAATCCATCATCATCTTGTGATAACTGTTCAAGGTCAACATGTACAAGGTCATTAGGACTTTCTGCTACTCAAGACTTGAGCTTGGCCCTCTGCTGGGGGAAGTGGGTGGCATTGTGTAGAAGGCATTTCTCGCATTTATCAATGATGTCTGTGACGGCAGCTCTTATGCTGATGGTGATGTATCTAGAGTTAAAAGTTTTCTCAGTGAATTAGATCTCTTCTGAAGTACTCCAGAATTGTGAGTCAGTTATTGTTTCAACTCTTGACATGCAGTAATCTGTTCTCATTTGTCTGCCAATTGTAGCTGTTGAAGTATTGATTCACCTCCAGGGAAGTGGGAAAGTAGGGATCCCTTATTCTCTTCATGATTTCATCTAAGATCCAATCGTGACGTTGATAGTACATTATCTCTTCCTCTGAAAATTCTTTTCTCACTAGGATGGGCTTCTTGAGATCTCTCTCATAGCTAGGCAATGCTGTCCAGTAGTCGGCGTTCAAATGGAGTCAACCTGGGCAGTGCCAGATTGAAAATGAGAAATCATTTAAGTACTCGATCCATCAGGCTACAATGTTGGATTTGTTGCCACTAAATTTCTTCAACCATGTGATAGTGCTGTTGTTGGTGTGCACAATCAATTTGCGTCCCCAGATAAAATATCAAAACTTGTTTAAGGACTCAACTAAAGCCAGCATCTCACACTTTGTTGCCCCGTAGTTTTTTTCTGATGCTCAGAGCTTCCTGTTGAACTACTGGACGGGATTTACAATTTTGTTGATCTCTTGGCTTAACACGCTGCTGATTGCTACAGCACTGACATCACAGTCCACAATGAAGTCTCTAGTGTAGTCAGGAGTGTTTAACAAGGGTATTTTCTTGAGCTCACACTTAATACCTTCTAAGGTTTCTTGCTCTCACCAGGTCAACTTGAGCTTGGCGGACTTCTTAAGTAAGTTAGAAATTGTTTTCATCTTCTCTGCCAGGTCTGGGAGGAACATACTGTAGTAATTTAAAAACCCCATAAGTAATTGTATATCCTGACAGCTTCATGGCATTTCAATTTTTTCTAGGAACTCTTTCACATTATTTTTTATTGAGATTTTTCCCAGTTCAATGACCCTGCCTAGGAAGGTTACTTTCTGTAGTAGATCTAATGTGCGGCTAAGCTTATCCAGGTGTTCTTCAAAGGTGTTGCTTACACTAATATATCATTGATGTAGGCAGATATCACTGGTTCAAGGATGTTGCCTCTGTCTTTCAGTACTCTCATTACATATTGCTGAAATGTAGCAGGCGCATTGCATAAACCAAAAGCCATGTATTTCCATTTGTAAAGGCTGTGTGGGGTGATGAATGCTGTCTTCAGAATGTCAGATGGTCACATCTGCACCTGCCAGTACGCCTTACACAGGTCTAGGCAGGAGAAGAATTTGTATTTACTGGCATCATAGAGTAGGTCCTCAATTCTGGGTAGAGGATATGCATCCTTGATCATGATGTCATTCAATTTGAGGAAGTCAATACACAACCTATATTTTTCACCTTGTTGAATGAACACTGTTGGGGCTGCATAGGGGCTTTTGCTTCCCTGAATGATCCCGCTCTTGATTAAATCACTTAAAATCTTCTCATATTCTGGCTTGAGGTTTTCGGGAACTCTGTGTACTGGCAGTCTGATCAGCTTATAATGTTTCACCTCAATAGCATGCTTTTCACCAACAGCTTGGCCAACACTGATTGTTCCATAGTTGAAAACTTTGTGCTTGCTGTGAAGAAGGGAGATCAAAGATTTCCTTTCTTGTTGGTTCAGATGAGGATGAGAAATATTAGCAACTGGGGGCACCTTGACCAGGGTAGCCAGCTCTTCCAGATCATGAACTGCAGTGCAAATTGACAAACAGGCTATTGGTACATTCTCAACCCTGACTGGCACTCCTATCAGTTGTAATTGTGAGGCTCCAATCTGGATGGGAAAGTTTGCTCAGTTTAAGTTGGTCACATGCGTCTTCCCATTAGAAACATTGCACAAGTCAGGTGAGAATGAGACTCCTCATATGTATTTGCCTCATTGTCCTGCTATCATCACATCTCCATTGATGTTGCTTCCAGAGGCGACTGTGATCCTCATCCAATGCTTTGGTTCAATTGATATAGATTCCATTAGGTCAAAAATTATCTCCTTCTCAGGGATGGTAGCATGTTGCATGGCTTCCTGATCTTTGATGGCTATAGTGTTATTCTTATACTTGATCACATAGGAATTCCTTCCCAAAAAATCATTTCCCAATATGAGGTTGTAAGGGAGGTGGTGATCAGAAGTATCTATAACAAGAAGATCTACCTGAAAAGGTTCAGCATGAATTTGAATTGAAGCATCTCGCAACTTCCCTTTGAGAGAGTGAGGGTTTCCTGAGGCATCTATGAGCTTAACACAAGAGGGATCCAAGGAATCTTGGTTGAAACACAGCCCTTGGCAACATTCATCACTGATGATGGAGGCAGTGGCTCTTGTGTCAACAGTGGCATTAAATATGTTTCCATTTATCTCTACAGGTATCAGATTTTTTCTTATGAGATGGGTGATAACTAGGATATTCTGTGCACTTTTGAGAGGAGGTGGCACTCCAGTCAATTTAAATCTTGCGACGTAGTAAGGTCGTTTTTTACTAAATCAATGAGGTTTTCCACTTGAGGTGAAGCTTCAGGCTTGTCTATGATAAATCCTTCTCCATCAGCTATCAGTTGCATTTTGGCTTTGCATTGGGACTTGAGATGCCCCTTTTCTCCACATGTAAAACATCTAACTGAGGACATATCAAATCTCTGTTTAGGAAATGTTTTCACACCAGAGAGATTGGTAACATCCTTGTTGATCTGATGAGATTTAGGCAGCATGTAGTCCATGCTAATGGCTTTTTGAATGATTTCATGTAGGCTTTCTTCTGGATCACACTTAACTTCCAGCCTGTTCTTGATAGATGGAGGAAAACCCCGACATATGTATGAAAAAAGATCATGGCGTGAGTACTCACTCAATAGGCTGCTCAATCAAAAGAGTCACTCAATCCTTATGTCATCGCCAAACTTAAATGACATGTCACACAATAAAGTTTGATTTGTGGAGCCCTATAATGATCTTCAAAAAACCCACTTAGTAACTGATAATTTGTTTTGATATGGTGTTCAAGCATCATGTATTTATTGTAAGCCAAACTGCTGAGGTAGAGTGAAAACTGGGACACTGTGGACTCTTGCGAATTTTTATATTGTTTCATAGTGAGCTCAAACAAAAAGAACCACTCATCAAAGGATTGTGACATGGCATCAATCTGGCTGGTAAATTTCTCGAGAACTTAATGCTTGCTAAACACTTGCAATTGTCTGCTAGATTCAAGAGGAAGAATAGATTTCCTGTATCTGGGTTGATCTTTAGCACCTGGGTGTCACTGAAGTGGGCTCATATCACTTACATGCTCTTTGAAGGTGGGCACCATGACAGTGCTCACTGGATCAGACAGTGAGTGAATGTAACCAGTCTGAGGAGTAGCTCCAGTGGTGAGAGTAGACACCTGATTGAGGATTGATTGTGTGAATTTGGGTTGACCATTCAGAGTGTTTGTGCAGAGTGGAATGGAGTTAGAGATTACAGGAGCATATTCTCTTCAAAAGAAGAAGATATGTGTGTAGAGTGGCTCACATTTGCTGATTGGACCATCTGCACCACTTAACCAATGATTCTTTCAGCTAATTCATCTAAGGCTTCATTGAGTGTGGTGTGAGTTACATAATCATCATTTCAACATGACTGCACCTCATCTTTGTGGTTTGCATTACTAACAGCAGTCTTTAGTTCATGAATCTGCAGTTCCAAGGCAATTGTCGACTCTAGCATCTGCCTCTCCATTCTCTGATATGCAACATGCTGGGTATTAATTTCAGCCTGAAGAGACTCCACGTGGTGTTCACTCTCCATTCTCATTGCCACTTGCTGAGACAAGGCCTCTTTTAAAAGCTTGATTTCAGCATGGTGAATATCAAACTGTGGAATGGATTGATTAGCAGCACTAACATAACTGTGAGGATGACTAGGAATAAGAGGAACATTCTGGATGTTCAAGATACATCACAAGTTTCAGTGGGGATATCCTGGGCTCATGTTGCTAGCATCACGATAAGGGATGGTTGAGCTGTTCTGATCCATCCTCTGTGTAGATGGTGTGGGTGAATTGGGCTGAGACAAATCGAGTAAAGGTCCAATGTTACAAGGGGTAATGTTCAGGCTACCAATGCTTGTACAGGGGACACTCCAGATCAGAGAAGTCCCAAAAGTAGGAGAATAAGTAACTGTACGACTTGAATCCATAACAACTTAATAACAGAACAATAATTTCCAATAACTGACAGTAGGGAGCACTTTCACAAACACCAGAGAAAACACGAGGCTCATAGAAGTAGTGACCAATAACAGACCCAATTGGGGAACACAGCAGTATTTGGTAATAAATCCAACACATAAAAAAAATAAGAAAAAATAAGGAGTTTAACAGATGGCACCAGCCAACCAGGACACACTAAGAGTGTCGTCGTCACTGTCCAGGGGTGGAGAAGTTGTGTTACACATTGATTGGTGAACTTGACATGAAATCTTACAGTGATCAGGGGAAACAACTATCCCAGCTCATACAAAAAACGAAAAACCAAACTAAAATCCAGACCATCAAAAGAAACAACAAAAATAGATAGTTATCATGTCAGGGTCACCATGTAGAATCGTGGGCTGGTAGGGTAATTTAACTAGAAAATTAATTGACTCTGCAGAAGGTTTAAGTAGCATTCATACAAAAGCAGCCCTGATTCCAGAAAGTAGAATAGCGAAGAACTTATAGATATAACATTGGTGATTCATCTAAGTAAGTAATTACTTTGAGTAAAATCCAAGATGACCAATTTGTATGGCTTCCAGCCAAAGTGAAGTCTCCAAAATGAATTAAAGTGCTTAACCTTAGTGACTGGTGCTACCCTATTTGTCTCACTTTTAATTTCTGTCTCACATCAAAAAATAAAGGATCTCATTTTCATTGTTATCTCTCATCTCACTATTAAATAGTCTGTAACTACCAGACATTCATGCTAGCCAATGGCATAGTATCATCCCAGTGTTAGGTTTATAAGTGTATGTACATGTTGAACTTCAAATGAGAGGTTTATTATTATCCTATACCTAATTGGTCCACAATTTGGGCTGAATAGTCTAGAAGACCTCCCGGACCTACATGTCACCCTGTACTTGAGAAAGCACTCCCAAATTGTTGCTGAACTTAAGCAATTATTTTCATATCAAAATAATAGTAAAAAGAAAATATGAAGGTAAAACAGTAGTTGAAGCTAGATAAAATCTATTAACCTTTGTCTACAGTTTCTCTCAGTTTTATACAAAAATGCATTCATTACCTGCCTTTGTTTACAATAGAGTTGTCAGCATAGTTTAATCATGCTAGATAATTTGTTTCCCTCACAAATTCAATTTGAGCAATACAAATCAGCACCATTGAGGGGACACCAAACTAACAATAGCAACCTTATATCAAAATTATCAATGTGACGTCCCACTGACATAGAATACAAAATATATCAAATAAATGCTCTATAAAATTTCGCAAAATTCCCTGAGTGTCTCTACAGTAGCATATGCTGCACTAGTTTTTAATTTCTAGCTCAATTAAAACAGATCTCAATTGTTTTTATTTCCTCAGCCTATGTAAATAAATAATAAATATCACATGTAATTGCCATGTATTTGTGAACCCCAGTGGTATATTATCATCACAGTGTAATTGACTAAGTGCAATGTACAAATAGAAACAATCAAATAAAGTTGTTATTTCCCTATACTTAATCATAGCCACAATTTAATGTGGTACCATAATTTGGGCTGCCAACTAGAAGAGATTGTGTTGTCACAATAATGTAACATCAGTTGGTAGTTGTTTTTTATTTATCAGCCAGATCACACACTTTTCATATTTACTAGTTGTTTTCATGTTTGTAAATATTGTAATTATGTATAGTATATAAGACACCCATGCATCTGTAATTGGAGAAATACTTTCACATTGTTCTCTTGTTTGCTAGAATCACCCCAGGGATTGTACATGATGACCCTGACATGATACTGAACAGGTGTCAATTCATGAAGAATTTCCTTGTGATCCACTGTCCAATTCATCTGAAAGGAAAGTCAATGCTGTAGTGCCAAAAGGTTTTGTTATTTGTTGTTCTCAGTTATTGCTGGCCACAATTGGTGTATGGGATGCATCATATAGAACATGGGCCTGGTTTTGAAGGTTAAATCCAATGCCTCTCCACAAAATGAACCCCATGAAAAGTGAGTTAGCCACACCTACTCCTTAGTTTTCCATGTTTGAATGAAGAGCCATCAAATTGATACATTTGGGCCAGATCCTCATCTCTTGGGTACACAACAAAAAATCATGGAGTCTGGCCTGGGGCAGCATGTAACATCAGTTGGTAGTTGTTGTTATTTATCAGCCAGATCACTTGCTTTTTGTATTTACTAGTTGTTTTCATGTAGTTAAATATTGTAATTATGCATTGTATATAAGACACCCAAGCATCTGTAATTGGAGAAATATTTTCACAGTGTTCTCTTGTTCACTAGAATCACCCCAGTGATTCTACACTAAATACAGCAGAGTAACTCCCAAATTGTCACCAGAACTTAAGCAATAATTATTACACAACAATCCATTGAAGAATCTAAAAGGATTAGCATAGTAAATTCAAAAAGAGCAAACACAATTGAAGTGAGACTAATTATATTGTGCCATTGCTACAGGTCTCTCACATATTTATAACAATTTGAGAATTATTACCTGTTTGGGATTTACAAATTTCACATTCAAGTTCCCTTGCAAAATTATAGAGCAATTGCACATTTACCTAAAATGCAGAGACAGATAATTATATTTTCAAATAACTGCACTAAAAAACTGATAGTGAAAATTCACAACATCATAGGGATGCAACAAACTAATTTAACTAATTTAAGGCAGTATTTAGCACTAATACAAATAATGGTGTACAGAGTTAACATTGACTGGAATTTACATTGACCAGAATTTACATTGACTGGAGTATATGTTGACCACTTTCAAAATGATGATTCCTTTCAAATCTCCAATATTGTAGAGTCACTAAGGGCCTTTGTTTATTTTTTATTTGATTTTAGGCACTCTCCAATTAATTTGGTGCTGTTTAGTATCTTTAATTTAGTGATTTTATTAATTTGTGATCTTTTCAAACTTAAGTTTTGAATTTAGTAATTGTTCCCTCAAGCTTTAGATTACATGTAATTGCTTATTTAATTTGTGAGCAAAACAAGCTAACTTGTGTAAAACAGAAAATATTTACCTTTTCTTGTAATAAATAGGGAACTCAATGTAATCAAATATCAAATAAATTTCAT
>CABFPE010000904.1:161343-173475 GCA_900660155.1 Hofstenia miamia | reverse complement strand
AAAGTAGATGATGACGTAATTTTGGGAGGGGGGTCAACCAAATGATTACGACTGATTACATGGGGGAGGGGGGAGTAGAAAATAGCCAAAAAATTGATTACATAATATGTGAACGCTCCCTTAGTTCAAGGCTACCAGAGCTCAAGTATTTCATGTTACACAGTGAAACTGTCACTCAAGAGGAGGCACTGATGCAGATCACTAGGCGACCCTGCTATGCAGAAGTTTCATCTTGGGATGATGTATTGGCAAAAGAAATGATCAAAGAAGCCCAAAAGTTGTTGTGTGGTCCTACAGTTCAACTGTTACCACAACCTTAACCTTGCAATGAGGGGTGTGTAGAGTGTAGCATCATCCAAAATAAACAGAAATAAGCTGCAAATGTTGCAGAAGAGAGTAAGATTGAAAAGGAGTTGATTAAAAAATATTATAATCAGATTAGTTGCTATTATTTCAGATTAATTTGTAAAATGCAACCAAGAATAAAATATGTGTCAAAAAAGAGATATTCGTATAGATATTCGTATATACTTTTGACAAAATGACGCTTACATTATTTTATAGCCACCATATTGGTGGAAGTTTAAATTTGAATTGACAGATACTTCTTTTGAATTAGTATAAATACATTGAAACTTATTGTAAGAATTTGATAAAGAATTTGCTACTGAATGAAGAAAGAAGATCAGATTTTTCATCTTATTAACAGTTTGATTATTTAATACAATGTCAAGCTAATCGAGCAGTGTTTAGTAGTGGTCTGGATACATCACAGGGAATGATTCTAGGGTCCCTGTTCCAGATCATGAAAGTGCACTTATGTTAGGTGTAGGAGTTTTCTCTTGATTAGCTGACTAGCATTTCTTTTCTACATGTACCAGATAACTAATTGTCAACAAATGGTTGGATGACCAAACCCTAGGAATTATCTTAATATTATTTTATATCTAAATTCATGACTTATATTCGACTGATATAATGACTGTACATGTAGTAAGTATAAATGTAGGTTAGGAAGTTGTTCAAATAGAATCCATTTAGATAAGCCAATATATTTCTGTAATGGCTACATGTAGTATTTAATGAACAACTAGTAACACTTCAGGTTGCAAATAGATATAACACTTTCACACAATAGAGAGTAAGTTGAGTTGTGTCATGTCTTGAGTAAGCACTGAGCTAATGTAGGATACACATAAGCTATCTTGATTGAGCTGAGAAGTGGCACTCAAGCATCAGATGGAATGGTGAAATTGGATGTGGAGATCTGCTTTGGGCAGATGCCCACTAGAAGATTGTTATGGAGGTTACCACATGGCTTCATCACCTAAAAAGTGAACAGTTAATCAAGGTTACATAAGATAACAGAAGAAACTAGTCAAGCAATAACAACAAGTAAATCCTTACCCGCAATAACACAGCTAACATTATAAAGTAACAGTAGATAAAAGGTGATAATGCCTGGTAGAGGATATTACAAGCGTCACTCAGGGCCTTTGTTTATTTTTTATTTCAATTTTAGGCACTCTCAAATTCATTTGTTGCTATTTAGTTTAGTGATTTTATTAATTTGTGATCTTTTCAAACTTAAGTTTCAAATTTGGTAATTGTCCCCTCAAGCTTTAGATTACTTGTAATTGCTCATTTAATTCACAAGGGAAACAAGCTAACTTTTGTAAATCAGTAAATATTTACCTTTTCTTGTAATAAAGGGAACTCAATGTAATCAAACATCAAATAAACTTTGATCTCACTGGAACTGTAGCATAATCCAAAGCATAATTCTGCTAATGAAGAAAGAAGATCAGATGATTAGTCAAAACTAAGATCAAATTATGATTATTAATTAAAAACAATTTATGTTTAATTATCAGATTATCTTTGTAAATGCAACTAAGTATTAATATAGCAAATTAGTACTTGTAATTGAATTTGACCAAATGAAGGGGCAAATTCATTTCCATTATTTTTAGCCATTTTTGGCACATGATACAAATTTGAATTTCAAACAACAGGTACTTTTTGAAAGTTAACTATAAATATGAGAGAGATCATTTTGGAAATTGTTGAAGTAAATTCTTAGAAAATCTTATCTTTAGATTTTATATTGGTTTGCTTATTTATACAGAATGTCAAGCTAAACTGTAAATTCAGTAGTAGTGGTTTGGGCACATATCAGAAGCAACTTGATCCAAACCATGAACCTGCATTTATGTTAAGTATACAAATAGGAGTTTTTCTCCATTTTGCTGGCTACTGATTCTTTTGTTTACATGTATCTAATAATTGATATCAGCAACAAGGCTGGATAGCCTACCATAGGTTATACATATTTTATCTCATAGACTTAGGTGACCTATAATAGACTGATAAATAGACTGAGTATGTATTATGTTACTTAAATGTAAGGTAGGAAGCTGCAAGTTATTATGTAACTTTTTTAATTAATGTTAAAACCAATAGTTTTTGTAATGGCTAAAGTAATAATTATTAAGCAGCTAGTGACATTGCAAGGTTGCAAAGTGACATAAATAAACATGACAAATTGAGTTTAAGTCAGTTACAAAATAGCATCAAGAAGTACACTGAGTTAGGATAGGGAAGACATAAGAACATCATTGAGCTGAGGTTTGCAACTACCTATTCAGTGATGGAAACACAAGTGAGGTGATTCAGAGATCAGAGTTGGCCAGAGGCCTTACCCAAATCATGGAGCAGAGCTATGATGGTGGGGTACCTAAACAGCATCCAGTTAATTTAGTTAAGTAAAGATTAACCAAAACAGATACAGCATCAGAGTAAATAGTTAACATATATACATCCCTACCTGCTTAGAACAAAGAACAATGATTTAAAAGATTAATTTAATGTATGTCAATGCTTGGTAGCAGATGCTACATAATGTGAGGGAAACAAGCTAACTTTTGTAAAATGGTAAATATTTACCTTTTCTTGTAATAAATAGGGAACTCAATGTAATCAAACATCAAATAAATTTCATTCTGGATAATGTTTGCTCTTTCATTATTTTATTATCTACTAACCTTTTTAGCTTTGGTATGAATTTTATAATAATGCAATTGTAAAATCCGGTGATAATGTGGGAGGAACTCTGCTGTGCGTGGGGCAACAACTCACTCCATGACAGATGTGAGCCCATATTGTGGTCACTTTAGGCTACATATAGGCATAGGAAATAAAAGAACTACTACATCTATCAATCAAACATGCACAAACTATCACACAATGTGAATATACTATTCCATTGGAATTCACAAATATGTGGTAATTACATGTTATTTAATATCTTTATTACATTAGCTGAGAAGATAAATACTGAGTGAAATTGATTTTATTAAGCTAGAAATTACAACTTGAGACACATGATTAGCACCTTGGATTGTAAGGATGGATTCTAATGACTTGGCTTTGGTGAGATGCTGTGTGAATTGGTTGCTACTTTAAATGCTGTCTGGGAATTACTTTTTCTACAATGAAATTGCAAACTACCAATCTTCTTTAATTTTGTTAGAGAGTTGGTTGCTCTTGGCAATGGTAATCTTCTGCAACCTTCATACTGCTTGAGCTGCTAGACACACCCCACAATTCTACAATATACCAAGGTGAGGACAATTATAGGATTATATGAAAACAATCTGGTAATTACAGAAAATTTACATGAAAATTTTTATCTGAAGTTGATAAAAAAGTCATATTATATATTTATTTAATTTGATTTTGTAATGTACCAGCATATAATAATACAAAGGTTTTGTTAAAGTTTGAATACACTAAGTGTGAGATTGAATTTTGTGGGATGAATCTTAAGTTCAATTTAATATGTAATATGTATGTAATGGCCAGGCAGAAATTACTGTTTTCTAGTCTGAGTTTGCATATATACATTTCACACTTAATTATTTTTGCAAGAAATTTCTGAGCTTAATCAACTGTTTTCAAACTTTAATATAATTTCAAATTTCTTACACTAAAAATATTCATTTTAATGGATAAACTGTATTTTTTATATCGCAGGTATTAGCATTATTGCTGTATTCGAACTTATACTATGAACCTGTGAACAGCAGGAATGACATCAAGCCAATAGCAAATAAGTAATGGGATTAGCTAACAAAACCTTAAGTTTCTCTAAATGTACAAAAAATTGATGCCTGGCACCCTTTTTTTCGTGATGTTCAGCCCAAAATATATAAGATAAGTGTATTTTAAAAAAAATCTAAATTTCATGAAACTCCTCATTTAGCTATAATTTCAAATTTTACAACACCGAGCTAATTAAAATTAAGAAGTGAATTAAGAAATAAAATGCTGTCATGGAATCAAACCAATAATTATTATTTAAAATGTGTGATGGCTTTTTACTAGTATTCATAAAATAAATACTTGCAATAGAAGGAGAAATTATTCCTTGCAATTTTTAGTACAATGAATTCTATAATGTATGCTAAAAGAAAATGCAACATGCAAAAATTTAATTCATTTTGTATAAAAACAATGTAAAATTAAAGTCACACATTGAAAAAATTACGAACATAAATTGTACGAATAACTTTACGAATTTATATTTTACGAAAATATATTCTACGAATACCTTTACGAACTTATAGTTTACGAACATAAATTTACGAAAAGATATTACGAACAACAATTTACGAACATATATTATACGAACATAAATACTACGAACTTATGCAGTATTCCCCGGTTGGTACTTTTTTTCATTCTATAAAATCTCAAATCTTCCAAACTTCTCTCAGAATTGACAATTGCAGTAAATTTTATAAGAGAAATGCGTCCATTTAATAATAAACTTGGAAGGATTTGAGATAAATTTGGAAAATTTGAGTTTTTCAAGAATGAAAAAAGTACCAACCGTATTCCCCTATGTAGACCCAAACGATAATAGATTAAAATAAAAAAGTTCCGGATTCACTCTACAATACGTTCGCCATTGGGTGATAAATTTTTAATGGGGATGTTGAATGTTCTCAGAGATTCATTGAAACGATTTCAAGGCTCCACAGTTACTTTTATTCAGTTTTAAGAAGTATTATTTCAAAGAATATTGCGTACTGTAAAGGTGCATTTGAGCACTGATTTTAACTGTATAAAATTCATGATTAAGTAACTGGGATCAACGAATTATAGCCTTGTCATACTAAAATTTTTCGTTGTAATTTTCCTCTATTTACTATATGTTTACCATTATTACATTAAATAATTTAATGAAAACTATTAAATATACCTACTAAAGTATAATTTGCAATGTTTTAGTTACAAAAAACTGTTGTCACAGAGCTAAGTTATTATTATATCGGTAAAATAAAAGAGAGTTATAGAGTCTCAACTATTGATTTTTTCACAAATTCGAAAGTGTCAGATTGTTCTTCGTAAAAAATTGACCCAGAAGAGTTGTTTGGATGAGTCATCGGTATTTTTCCAAAAAAATTACCTAGACTGAAGTTGATCTATTAACTGCATATATACATGTAAGCAATAACAAATAACTCGTAATATACATGTATAAACATTCCCATTGCATTTTTCAAAGCTTTTTAGAATCTTATTTTTTACTGATTTAATAACTGCTCTTGTCTGCTTCGAATAATCCAAGAAGCTGCCTAAATAACTTGCATACTCCCTAAAACATACAACTTCATTTCCAAGACAGAATTCTTTCATTAGTTTTGTATTTCTGAAATTGTTGTAGTAATCTCAGTTCGTGTGTTTTTGTTGATATTCATATATATTTTTCTGTTCTTTCCTTTCTTTAATTTCGTTTATTATTTTATATTTTATTATATTTTTTAAATCATCTTTTTCGACTGCAGGAAAAAATACCTGTATCATCAGCGAACTTCACAACAATGGAATTTCGATATATTGTTTGTACTGAGCCTGATATAAGCAAGAAGAATGTCAGTAGGACATCTCCTTCAACCACACCCGTTTTACAAGATAGCCATTCAGAACAGAACATTTTCCATAATGAGATACAAACTTTTTTATTCTTACAAAAATTTAAACGATAAACTAGGTAGCCAATTAGGAATATTTGATTTCTTCACTATAGTTTCTCTAAAAACTGTAGAATGTGTAGAAGAATGTATTTTATTGAGACAGACTACCATGAATTCAATTACAGTAACAATTGTATTAGCAGTGGAAAAGTCTTTTCTGTAAAAAAGTTGATAAGGATCGAAACTTTTACCTACCTTTAACAGTTTATCTCTAACGAAGTATTCTAACACTTTTAATAAAGAACATACTTGGCCAACTGGACTTCACATTTTGCAATTCTTAATTAATTTTATTTTAGTTATTTTGACAATGCGCCATGAGTTCGGTATTTCTTTCGAATCTAAACTTTCATCTAGTGTGTGTTTATCGATAGCAACAAGAACTAGATAGTCTATCATGTTTTCGACTTCCTATGTTTTTGCAGTTCTTGAGGAGTGCTAGAACATTTTCTTCTTAGAGAGTTGGTGCAGCATCATTATTTTCAGATTTCTTTCAAATCGTAAGATTTGTTAGGTCAATTCCAATTCCTAATTTTGCAGCATATAATCCTTTACCTGCAGACTGTAAAAGATTTCCGGTAATTCTTCGAATAATCTGTTCTAAGTTGGATCAGGATCAAGGATTTCGGCTAATATTCAGAACACGATATCATTTCTACCCTTAAGTGCCTTTCCCGTTTTGTGAATTTGGACGTAGACAAATCCTCACAAAAATTAATATAGCTTGTTGAGAACAAACAGTTTGGTCTTCGTCCCCGTCTTCATGTTGCTTCTCATCGTGATTGACTAAGTGATCAACTGTGCTCAGAATGTATTCCCCCACTTAACTCTGTTTTTTATTGCTCGCCAATAATCACAGTATGATCTCTTTAAATCGCCTTCTCAATTTCTTCAACTTCTGCAGTCACCTGTTGACTTCATTTTCATCACGTAAATCTGGGTTGATTCTGCTGTTGCTGACAGTGTTGTTTATCATAACTACTCCTACAATTCACTCCCATGTAAATAGGTCCTGTGGACGACATGGTAGTGTTCTTATTGCCTCATGTCTCCCTAGCATTAATGAGCACCCTTTCTCCTTTATTACTCATTTGATTTCTGTTGTGGTTGTGCTGTTGCTCTCAGTGACCATATTGTTTCTTTGCCCTGCTCTTACAACTCTCCTTCCAACAGTCATTTTCGAATTCCCATTGCTGATTTATCATCTATGCTTAAGTATATAACTCTCTCTCGTCAGCTTGGATTATCCACTCTGGCCTCATATTCTTGCTTGTGGTGACTTTAATGTTCCTAATATTTGTTAGAACGCGCCTGACTCTAATGATTGATATATGAGTCTGCTGCCTTAGATGTTTTTGTTCACTATTCTCTTGAACAACTTGTATTTTCTCCTACATCCGGCTCCACCCTCCTCGACTTGGTACTGTGCTCTCATCCTGATAACATTTTTGACATCTCTGCGATCCCTGTTCCTGATAAACTGTTTGATTACTCATTTGTTCATTTCCACCTGTCTGTCAATCCTACTTCCATATCTTCTAATCTGGATACGCCTCAATACTCTTGATCTAGCAATGACTTCTAGTCGCTTAATTTGCTATTTCTTCTTTAATCCCCACACTTAATGATTATTTTATTGCTGATGACGGGGAACTCTCTTCAAGTTATATGTTCATTTGTTACTGGTCATAGGAAAAAGCGTTTTTCTCTTCCTTTCTATTTCTAGTCCCTTACTTTATATTCCTTTTACAAACTGGAATCTTATAAACGTCGTTTTAGTTCTTCATATTCTTTGAAGCTTTCTTCTCTCACAAAATGTTATCAACTTCATGGAACATGAGAAAATCTCTCTTCTGTCTAGCTTCTCATCTAGATCCCTTCAAGAATCTTATTCCTTCTTACCTTCCTTTCATTACTGAATTCTCCAATTTTGAAATGGAATCGGCTCTCTGCTCGCTCTGACTTTGAAAAATTGTGATCTCTTCAACTCTTACTTTGCCTCTAATTTTTCTAGGCGGAGAGCTATAGCAGGAATATTTTTGCTGTGTATTAGTTGTATCCCAATGATACTAAAAATAAAAAAGTTGAAACTTTGCTGTAATTTTCATATAGTGACGCTGGCGAGGTCGATTTCGCTTATTTATATTCTCAATTACTTTACTGTCTGTTTTCCTTTGATTGTAATAGTTTTGCGATTGATAATTACATTACTATTTAGCTCAGTTGAAAACTATATTAACTTGATTTTAATGTTTCGAATATAATTTTAGCAACATATTTTTTCATATAAAATGTATTAAATATATATGTGTTAAAATCGGATTAAACGTTGGTTGTGTTTTAGCTTAATGAATAACTTTTGGTCGAAGTTCGGTGTTGTTGTTGGAATAATTTCTCTCATTCACTGCGCCTACTCTGCAATGCAACATCGATCTTACTTACGCCTAGTAGAGCAAGAGTTCAGTCATCTCCCAGCTGACATTTTTATACAAACTGTGGTTAGTTGTGTATTAGTCCTTTTCAGTGTTACCTTTGTCTCTGGAAGTTTTCGTGATGTTAGAGCAAATGCTGAATTTGAGTCCCGTACTCTTGATAGCATAGCTAATCGGCCTTCTTTTCACATATTCGCACATAGAGGTCAACTGCTTTTTAGGTCGACATCATAGCTGCGGAAAATGCTAATTGTAACTTTGAACGTTATTTGTTCCTCAGTATTGGCCGTATTATTTTATTTTTGTTCCAATATTTCATTTACCACATTTGTAATGTTCAATATTGATTTATATTACAGTTTTTTATTGTTTCAATCATCTTAGTTTTGTTTGATCTTCGGACAATCCTTCTTTAAATCTTGGTGTGGATTTAATGCCCTTGCTTTTAAAATCTGTCACCTGACTATTCATGTCGTGCCACGCATCTGTATACACAGAATTTTTTTAAAATGAAATCATCTGAATAGAATTAAGACTTTTCACTTTCATTTTTGACAATTTTAAACGACCATTTCCATTTAAAATACTTCTTATGTTGTACAAGAGTGATGGTACGCCGCAATAACCTTTTCTATATATATTATTATTATTTGTTTTCGAAATTCTTTTAAATATACATTCTGAAAAATCAATTTATTTAAATTCATCAATTGCATATATAATGCAAAGAATATTTTTCTCATTCAGTGTTTTGATTTTTGTGAATTTTTTAAAAGACTAAATATATTTTAGCTAATTAATAGATCTGCAGCATTGTCTTTGTACGGGATACAGTGCATCAACGTTCAAGTTTCAAATTTGTTGTAATATAAATTTCGAGTACATCTTGCATGATTATACTGTATCGTTCTTTAAACGGGGAAATGCAAACTTTTGGTACTTAGAGTTGCCCATTTAAAATGACTAGGGTTTTTAGTGGGAGCTTTAATTCAAACAAGCTGAAAAAGATTTGTGAACATTCTTTTTACGAAAAATATATTTTGCTATTTATACGCCCTCGCTGTGTGTACAATTAGTAACAATCTTTAGATCTTTATACTTTTATCTTACCCGTACAGTAATTATTATTCGAAATTAAATTCAGCACGCGTTTTAAATATTTTTCTAATTGCAATGACTTATCAAAATGTTTGTAAAAATTTAGATCTCACTAACTTAACTGTTTTTTGAAATTCAATACAAAAATGATCAATTGAATCATGTCCATATTTGATCAAGATTTTATCTGATCAGTATTGCAGTATTTGTAAATTGATATTGGAATCTATCGAATCTTTGCATTCTACGAATATCATTACACAATTGAAGTTTTGATTTGTATTTTTTTTAATGGTGTTGAATGTAATTTTGGTGCAGTTCAGCAGAAAACACTTTTTAAATATTTTTGCTTTTTTAGAATTATGAATTTTATGCTTAAATTTATGAATTTTTTTCCAGGTTACAAATGAATTGCAAATTATAGAACAGACATTATGTACATAAATAAAGCTTATCCATAATATAAAATTATCAAATCCATAATTTCAAAATTGATGATTACATTTTTTCTGTTCTGTACAATCTTAATTATGTACATATGTATAAAATTATTCACTATATCAAAGTCTAAAACAAAGTTATATAATTGATTAATATTCTTAGTCGTTTTTCGGAAAAGTGTACTTAGAGGGCTTTATAAATTACTTACACTTTAACGCCTCTAAATTGAACCTGGCTATAGCATACATTGTTAAACAATCCAAAAGATTTTGGTTTAAAGAATGCATTGTTTAGGTGTTACTAATGCAGAATGTTGTCATTTGTCAATGGTTTGGCCCATTCTCGAAAAGAGTATCATCACTTCGCTAAAAGGTTTTTTAGTGTGGAGCTTTGAATGTGCATAGTTGCTTTATGGGCGATTGTGCACCGAAGCTCTTTCACCTTCTATTAGCTTGTTGAGTTCCTTAACTAGTGAGTACATAGCACTATGCAATCCCTTTTTATCTTCGTGATATTCTTCTAGGATTTAGAATTGCTTGAATCATGTATGTATAGAGGTATGTTATTCCAACATCTTGAAATAACATCTCGTTTAACAGTTTTTAAGTTTGAATTTACGGGGATTGAAATTTTACGAATTTGAAAACTTGCGTTGAATGCAATTGGCGCTTATGTAATAATGTTTTTATATTTTATTTTTTGTTTTTATAAAATGTGAAATGAGAAGCTTACCTATGTTCAATAGTAATTATTCGCTTCCATCGGTATTCGCGGATACAGGCGGGTGAAGCCCGTTTCAACAGGACTAGGCTGAAACAAATGCAATGGTCGAGCCTGAAATTTTTAAACAATGGGGCTAAAATTGCTCATAATTGTATTAATATACGCTCTTTCTCCTTCTTTGATATTTTGCAATATTATATAAACTTTTGATTTCAATTGAATAATTGCACAGTAAGTGCTATTATGGTGTTAAAAAGTACAATTGAACCAAATTTTTGTAATGACTTTAGATTTGAGAAACTTCACAGCGTCTGATTTTACTGGTTACAACGAGCTGTGCTTGAGCTATGCTGAAGAAAAGGGCCCGTTTAAAATACTTTTCTGCTTTTGGGAGGCGGGCAGTTCACATCTCATCAATTAACTAAGGTCTCCTTTAAAACATTATTTTCTTTTAAAAAATATTGTATATAGGGCCAAATTTTCATGTTAAGTGTGAATTTAGTCTTTATTTTCCTAAATTCCAAATATTTAGAATGCCATTAAAGTTGCAAATCTACCTCATTGGCAAATTTCAAGTGTTAGTATTCTCTAGGCACTATGTCTTAATACACCAAGTTACTGATGATCGAGTTCTCAGATTACTATGTGAATTGCATTGCTTGCAATTGCTTTAGATATGATGATTTTTTTTGGATGGAATCAACATTTGCATCCACTTTCCTGACTACATGTATGTCACTGCTATTTGTAAAATTTATTAACCTTTGGCAGTGATGGATTTGGCAAATTAATTCTGGGCAATCCTCTTCCGATCGCATATTTTGAAATACCTGGGCTGGCAAAATTTATTTTTCCATCAGTTTCTTATTTATTGATTGCTTAGAAAGTGCTTTAATTTCAGTCTGGAACTATTTAAAAATCTAAAACTGCTGTCATTATAATGATTTTTTAAATCTTAAACAACCTTTTCCATTGTGTAATATTTTTTATACGTCGTTAAGCTTCGAAATTAAAATTTGCATACTGTTTTAGTCAGATGATTACATGCTTTCAAAAGAGTTTTGTCCGCTATTGTGTTACCTCATCCATCACGCCCTCTATTAGTAAATTTCGTCAGCCAATACAGAGTAAAAAAGTCGAACGATTTCCGATCGATTCCTGGAAAGCCGAAGACATCGGAGAAAGAAACTGGCAAATTCTAGAAGATATTAAATCGCATCGATATGTTTCTTCGTCAGTGCCAACTGAAGTATGTTTGTCTTATATTGATGACAAAATGTTTGGTTAAGCAAGTTTGTCAAAATAACTATTTATGTTTAGATTTCCCTCCAGGAACTTCAAGGTTTGGAAGGCTGTCGCGAATCCAATGCTGCCTTTTCTAGAAGCTTGGAATTTCT
>CABFPE010000904.1:134436-150156 GCA_900660155.1 Hofstenia miamia | reverse complement strand
TTTCAGAATCTAAGCATTAAAAATTTCGAATATCGGGAATTCATTTCAAGCTTTAAAAATGATTTAATTCTCGCAGTTTCCGAAACCTGGGTAAAAAACGAAGATCTAAATACCTCATGGACTGTTAAAGAAACTTATGCACTATTTAGAAGGGTTAGAATTTTGAATATAGCGTTAGGAAAATCCAAAGGTGGATGTGTATTATTTTTAATCCCAAGATACGCAACAATATTAAGAGTAATAACAAATCAAATTTTGATAGTTTATGTGTTGAAATTAATAATCCAATAAAAAATTCACGTTTTAAAAAGCAGTTATTAAATGTATCCTACTGTTCTCATAAGAAGTTCTCTAATTTTTTTATTCAACAACTAGAAGACGAATTATCACTTGCTTGTTCTGAAAATAAAGACTTATTACTTTTTGGGGATTGGAACCTAAATTATTTTAATGCTAATGACCAAAGTAAAATGGATCTGTTTCTGAATACATTTAATTTAGTATTGGCCAATAAAACATTACCTACTAGAATGACATCATCAAGCAGAACACTAATTGACTACATTATACTAGCTGAGAACAACAATCTATATTATGAGTATACTACTTCTGAATGCCCATTCTCTGACCACTGTTTTACATCTATCAAATTTCAAAAGTCTCATTCAGCCCCNGCCCTTAAAATTACTGCAGACATCATAAGATAAGATAAGATAAGATAAGAGAATCTTTATTCAAATAAATGTTAACAATTAAATAACTGATAATTTATTTGAATAGAGTCATTAAATTCAATTGTTTACTATTACTAGAAAATCCTAAGTAAGATAGTTTTACAATTAGAATGTTTTGATTAATTGAATCAAAGGCTTTTGAAAGATCTAAACAAGTTATAGCTACAAATTTATTAGAATCAAGTGATGCTCTCCAAGTTTCAGTAGCGTTTAATATTGCATTAGTTGTTGAGACATTTTTGCGAAAACCAAATAAACTATCAAAATTTGATTTGTTATTACTCTTAATATCGTTGCGTATCTTGGGATTAAATGACTTTGGGATTAAAAATAATACACCTCAACCTTTGGATTTTCCTAACGCTTTGTTCAAAATTCTATCCCTTCTAAATAGTGCATAAGTTTCTTTAACAGTCCATGAGCTATCTAGATCTTCGTTTTTTAACCAGGTTTCAAAAACTGTGAGAATTAAATCATTTTTAAAGCGTGAAATGAATTCCCTATTTTCGAAATTTTTAATGCTTAGATTCTGAAAATTTAAATGCACATAATTCACTATATCTGAGCCATTATTCAATTTTTTGATGTATGATTCAAAATTTAAGATCGGACCTGGATTAGTTTCAATGCCATTTACCGCTAATAACAAGAAAATTATAAGAGATATAAAGAACGACTTTTTAAAATTTATTTTAATAGTACATATGCACCTGGATGACATAGTGAAAAATGTTCTTGAATAACACATAGTTGATCGATATGTATTGAAATAAGACTGTACTGGTAACAGTAAATCATACTCATTAGATTTGAAAGTCGAAATAAGAAAAATAAAAGTAAAGATTAATTATTTTGATTTGAGAACAGAATTAAATTTAAATTTATAGTAATTTTTCCGTAGCCTGCGCGTACTAAAACAAAAATAAAATAAATAATAAAACATAATTAAAAAAGCCATAGTACAAAAAAAGTCCAGATAGAAATTATTCAAGTAGCATTACTATCAAAAGTTGTGTACCTCATCAATGTAGAATAGCGGTGTGGTGTTACATAGCGCAGCAGTGTATGATTGATATACCCTGGGCGAATGATGAAACGGATTGCGCAGTGGGAAGTAATGAGGGGTGAAGCTTTTGTAGACCGCAGTCTTTGACGGCGTGTGTTTGAAATGCGGTGCTTCATGTAGCGATGGCGGCTCAAAAAGCAATTTGAGAGTAAGTACGAATTTTGACATTCTGTTATGTGAAAAATGTATTCCGTTTTTTGATAGGGATTGCTATTGACGACCTTAGCACCTAAACAAAAATTTGTGAATAGCTTAAATACTGAGAAGTTTAATTTTTGAGATGGGTAAAGCAGTTCTTCTTTGCTAAATGCTAGAAATGGCGCTACTAGTTTGCTATGTGTATCATTGGAATTGCCATTCACGTCGACGATTCTTTTCAGAGCAGAGCGGAGCTCACAACCAACTGCCTCGAATGAAATCATCGCGGCCAATGCATTGCAATTCTAATTCAGGAAATTTATCTTTGATAGCAGAAACGATCAGGTGAATAGCTAAAGCAAACAAAAGGGGAGCCAAATGATCACCTTGTTGAACTCCGCAAGCTGAAAGCAAGGATTTAGATCCAAATTTCAACCGAGAAGGCTGGGAGTAGCAAAAATAAAGCCAAGGCTATAACTGTGGAAAATGAAGCTTAACCTGAGAAAGTATTGCTGAACAATTAAGACTGTTAAATACATGTTTGATGTCTACCTGGAGAAATGCTAAATTTGTCTTTGATCCAACAGCTTCCACCAATGCATTCAAAGCATGGATGACCACTTCACAATCCTCTTTAATACCTACACCAACTTGAAGTGAAGAAAAAAGAGCAGCTTTCCTATTCCTTGACAATTGACATAAGCATTTGGCAATCAATCTTCGAAAAACTTTTCCCACAACAATTGGGCGAATTCCACCATCCTTTTTCTTCAATGCAAGAAGATTAACTCCAGAAAGATAAAGAGTAATTTCATCAGGAGCATTACCAGATATTAAACAGTTGATTACTTCGAGCACAGATGCAATTGCTTTGTCCCCATATTCAGGTGTTGGGCATTGGAATGCATTAATCAGATGGGAAGCATAAAGTTTAAAGACACCAGAAGCAGAATCCCTGGGAAAGCTGTTCACACATTTAATCAGAATGTCTTTGTTTATCACAAATGGCTGTGTGTCTTCAGCACCATAATCTATTTTATTTTTTGAATTGTATGGATGCTTCTCCTTCATTGTATAAAGTGTTTGCTCGTCGAAGCTTAGACCATCAGATATTAGGGCTGCTATGGCTCTACAAAAACTGCCTTTGTGACTAAGCTGTCTAGCTCTTTTAAACCTTTGGCTGGAACTGACAGAAGATGATTTATTTTTAATGCTGCCAGAATTTGCAATTGCTTCGTACCAGAGTTGAGCATAATCACCATTCAACCAATGCTCTAAGCGGCTCTTGAGAATTGACTCTTCATATTTCAGGTGTTTGGAACCCCCACGAGGAAGAGACCAGAAAACACAAACAGGCAAAATAAAAATCTCCACCCAATGATTAATGAAACTTGGTTCCCGCTTAACCTTACAAAAAGAGTGACTCACAGATTTAGCCCAGAGATTGCAGCAGCTGATTGGAACAATCTTTCTGGTAGGAATAGAAAACATTTCAATATCAGAAAGTGAGAGAAATTCAGGCGTTATTCCATCTGGAACCATTGATAGTATGATGTTTGACTAGTCATGAACGTTTACACAAATCAAAAGCATGCAGACATTTGCTACAAATGTTAGTATTTAATGATAGCAACAAAAGCTGCTGTGCTAAAAAGAATATCGCATTTAGGAATTTTAAAAGTTCTCAAAGTCATAGTAATTTTGCTACATATAAAAAAGCTAGAAATGTCTCCAACATTAAAAACCGCAGGGCGTATAACAAATACATCAGAAATGAATATGCTTGTCTGCCAAATCAAAAATCAAAATGGAAGCTAATTCATGAGAACACCAATATTAAGAAAGCTAAATCAAACTCTATTGATGCTATTAAAAATTCATGTGGAAAAATAATTACTGATGATTATGATGATTAAGGATCACATGCATACGTCCCATACACCTAACAAGCGTGAACAAGAAGTCACAGACGCTTTTTTGAATTCAACAGCATCAAGAAATAAGCCCATTACTCGCTCTCCAAGAAAACCTCGCAAGATCAAAACAGGTACTAATTTTTTAATTTTAGGTAACTCTATGTTTAGGAAATTACGATCCAAAAACATAATCAGAAACAAAGAGGTCTCCGTGCACTCATCCCGGCGCCTGCATATCTGAGCTTCAACAGACTTTGGAACTCTACCCGCAAACAAAAATTAAAATGGTCTTCGTACAAATTGGCAGAAATGACATTCTCAAGAACCCAACTTACTTCGAAGCAAAGTTTACTGGTCTTAGTAAAATAATCAACCATATTTTTAGTCCTACTAAGATTTTTCTTAGTGAAATCCCAGCTTTTTGCAACAGCCTGCTTCAAGGCAACAATGAAGTAGTAAAAGTCAATAAGATTATTTCTAACTTATCAGAAAAATTAAAATTTTCAGTATTTAAATTACTTTCACAGTTTTGTTTAGGTCCAAAAGTCTTTAACAGTCGTCTCTTTTCAAAAGACGGCATTCATTTCTCAAAGAATGGAATTGGAAAATTTGTATCCATCATTAAATCTTTCTTCGAGCCTCCATCTTGTCGCACTATTCAATTCCTCAAAGCTATGCCGACAAATAAAAGAGTCTTTGAAAGTTTTGCACCTAGATTTTTGCCGCCTTTTGCTAGCAACCTGCGGCACCACCCGCTTGCTCGCCCTTCCAGGGTATATATATCATACACTGCTGTACTTTATAACAATGCACCGCCTTACAAATTCCTTCACTGTCAATTGCTCTAACTCTGAAGTCACCTCCACCATCATAGAGGATGTTCCACTATAAGCAATCTACTTCAACAGATACTTTTTTATTAGCTATGTCGTGTGAATTATTATATTTTTGTTGACTGACGCCCAGGCTATGGAAAAATTACTATAACCCTAAATTCAAATTGAAACTCAAATTTGTTTTCAAAGTAAAATTATTACNACTGTGCTCAAGCTCGGCTCGGCTCGTTGACAAGTCTGCTTGACTTACAAAGCCGAGGAAGTGATTAGTTTGGCGGATAAGCAAAGACTATTGGGAACCGAGCTTGATTTTGAAAGTTTTGTTAGATATTTAATGTTCCATTCATTTCTACTAAAATTTTAGGATTCGACCGAGGAGCATTCTTACGATTTAGTGGGTTTCCCTGGAAGCATTTTTGTTGGCATGGAGAAAGTTTCCAAAGTACGCATTTTAAATTGATTTGCTATTGAATTATACGTTTCTGGTTATTGTAGAATTCAACTTGCACATAAAATTCGTATGCTTAAATCTATTTTGATTTTTCCCACTTGATTAAGATAATGGTATAAATTTTTGTCTTTTGAAGGTCTTGTGTATATAAAGTATTTATTGGAATTTTATTATTCATAATATTAAATTTACATTTCTTAGTTGCCTACTAAGAGTGCTTCTGTGTGCGAAAACGAAGAAGGTATAGATTTTAAGTTTTGGCACTTTGTAAAATGTCTATTTAGAAAGTGGTATGCGAAAAAGAAGAAGTGCAACAGTTTCAGGAGGTGAGTTTTTTATCCTGAACATCCCAGGAATTCTTTCTGAAAATTTATGATGATTTCTTAGAAAATGCTTAAATGCTCAAAACTCATTTAATCAAGTGAATGCGGCTCAATGACCTCTAACTTTGGCTTTGGCAACATCGCGCCTTAGTAGGACTCGAATTAGTTGTTACCTCATGCGTTTGGACCTCATGATACTGTAAAAATTTTGGGAAAAATTTGATAATAAATTCTTTTTTATAAAATAGTTAATAATTTCACATATTTTAGTCATGTGAACACATGTTAACACATTCACCAATACCTGTGGCAATATTCAAGGTTTCCGAATTTTTAAAGAGGTTTGGAGATAATTGCTAAAAAAATAAGGACATCTTTAGAGTCACACTGGGTAGTTTGGGTTAAATGAAGAGTTCGTCGCTAGAATATGTTAGCAGAAATTGCATCCAAAATCATTCAATAAAATCTATAATCGTTAGCAAACGTTTTTTCATCTTTGAGACTATCAATAGAATATATATATATATATATATTATTTTCCTTATTTTGACATTCAAATCCAATGAGAATGCCTTGCTCTTACCAGTACAGTTTTACTTCAATACATATAATTCAACTATTCACTATTCAAAAACAGCTTTAACTTTCTTAACCAGGTGCATTTGTATTATCATAATCGATTTAAAAAACTCATTTGTTATTTCTCTCACAAATTTTCCTATTATTAGCAGTATATGGTATTGAGACTAATCCAGGTCCGATTTTAAATTTTGAATCATACATCAAAAAATTGAATACCGGCTCAGATATTGTGAATTACGTACATTTAAATTTTCAGAATCTAAGTATTAAAAATTTCGAATATAGGGAATTCGTTTCAAATACTAAAAATGATTTAATTCTCGCAATTTCTGAAACTTGGCTAAAAATTGACGATCTAGATAGCACATGGTCTGTCAATGAAACTTTTGCACTATTTAGATAGGATAGAGTTTTTAACAGTATGTTAGGAAAATCAAAAGGTGGAACTTTTAGTTCCTAAGTCCTTCAATCCCAAAATACGCAACGATATTAAAAGTCCTAACACATCAAATTTTGACAGTTTATTGGTTGAAATTACAAATCCAATTAAAAATTCTAGATTTCAAAAACAATTATTAAATGTATCATACTGTCCGCATAAGAAATTTGCCAATTTTTTTATTCAACAACTAGAAGACGAATTATCACTTGCTTGTTCTGAAAATAAAGACTTATTACTTTTTGGGGATTGGAACCTAAATTATTTTAATGCTAATGATCAATGTAAAATGGATCTGTTCTTGAACATATTTAATCTTGTATTGACCAATAAAACATTGTCTACTAGAATCACATCATCGAGTAGGACTCTAATTGACTACATTGCATTAGCTGAAAACAATAATACACACTTCCAGTACACCTCTTCTGAATGACCATTCTCTGATCACTGTTTTACATCTATCAAATTTCAAAAGTCTTCTCATTCAACCCCAAAAATTACCATGAAATGGATTAAAACTTATAAAAAGTGTATTGAAAATATTAATAATTTTAAATCATCCCTCTCATCAGAAAATTGGTTTCCTGTATACTCTGCATCAAATATAAATGAAATGCTAAAAAATTTCTCAGACATATTTGAATTTTATCTCAACAGATTTTGCCCTGAAAGGAAAATAATGGTTAAATCCACAGCCAAATCCAAAGCAAAAAATACTTTTTCAAACAAACCCTGGATATCTGACACTTGTAAAGCTCTGATGCGCGAAAAAAACAAAGCATATAACCATTCTATAAATTCTCGAACTAACAAGAACTTTGCTGCCTATAAAAAGGCCAGAAATGCCTCGAATATTGCATCTCGTAGGGCATTCAATGAATTTATCAAAAATACGCGTCTTCCAAATGAAAAGTCAAAATGGAAACTAATAAAAGAAATCACAAATTATAAGCGATCTAAATCAAACTCAATTGATGTGATTAAAGATTAAAATGGAAATAATCTTACCGAAAATTTAGAAATTTCTAAATAATTAAACAAGACTTTTGTCAACTTAGGATAATACAACGGCCCCTTATTAAATACAAAAACCTCTCACACAAAATCTTTACACCTGAATTTTATTACCGATTCTCAACTACCTATGAAATTATTAAATCGATTCTTAAGCTTAAGACCAACAAATCTATTGGTCCATCAAATATCCCCTCATGGGTTCTTAAAATGACTGCGGATATAATTGCAAGTTTTTGTTTTTTAAATTTAATCTTTAATAAATCTATAAATGCAATCACTTCCCAGATTATTTAAAACTTGCTCACATTACTCCTATTTTTAAGAAAAACGATTCTTCAATTGCCACTAATTATCGACCATTTTCAATTACTTCTCCAATAAGTAAAATATTCGAAAGATTATTGCATAAACAAATAATTGAACATTTTAATAAGTATAATTTATTATCGAACACCCAATTTTTCACTGATTGATGCACTATTACATGCTACTGAAAAATGGAGAGTATCCCTCGATTCTAATAAATTTGTAGCTATAACTTGTTTAGATCTCTCAAAAGCCTTTGATTCGATTAATCACAACATACTTATTGAAAAACTATCTTACTTAGGATTTTCTTGTAATAGTTAGCAATTGATAGCTAATTACTTTAACCAAAGATTCCAGAGAGTTAAATTAAACGATATTTTTTCTGATTGGTTACTGGCTTACAATGGGGTGCCTCACGGAACGATTCTAGGTCTTCTTCTTTTTAGTATTTATGTAAGTGACATGCAGTCAATAACTAATTGCAATCTAATTCAATATGCCGATGATACATCCCTCTTCAGCGATAATACACCATTGCACTCAGCAGTAGAATCAATAGAATTCAATTGCAACAAATTGTCAAAATATTTTTCAATGCATAAGTTGCTAATTAATGAAGCTAAGACGGAATTTTGTATTTTACAGCCCAATAAAAATAAGCAAAATGCCTTTGAAAATTAATAATGATAATGTAGACACTTTCAAGTACTTAGGCGTAACCATTGACTCAAAGTTAAAGTTCAACACTCACATTAACAGTTAGAAAACTAGCTATAGGTATAAAAAGTATGACACTAGTAGTTAAGCAGTTACTACCTATTCAATTCTTCCATGCTTTTATCATGAGCCATCTTAATTATGCAAACATTTTATTTACTGATCTAAGTGATGTGCTTTATAGAAAATTTGACATTCAATTAAAATGGGTACTGAATTCATCGAAAACTAAACATTACATTTTTAGGTCCATTCTCTTTCCAAAACAACTCGTCATTTTGAATACTTTGCTAACATTTTTCAAACTAGTAAAAAATCTACCGCCTTATAATTCAATTAAATTCCCGGGATTTGCGCATAAACAGAATTGAAGATCTAAAATTTTTACATGTGTTAAGTATAAGAAAAAAGTTTTGAAGAAATCTTTCATTAATGTCGCAATTCGAACCTGGAATTCGCTACCTAAAGAAATTAACAGCATTGAAAAATTGAAATATTTTAAAAAGCGTTTAAAAATCTTACTTAAGTAAAAATATATTTAAGGTACATCATGGTAAAGATTGAAATTTTACAACAATGACTATACGATAACTCATCATTAAAATAGCAATATAAAGTAATTCATCTATAGCCTGTAAGAATTGTTACTTTTTGTAATGTATGTTGATTTGTAGATTGGTTATTTTTTTGTAATTTATGACGCTTTTCAGAAAAATTATCAGTTATTGAATTGTAAACATTTATCTCAATATAGAATCTCTTATCTTATCTTAAAAAAATGTACCTGTTAAAAAGTCATTAACACTGCCATTATATTGTACAAATTCTGTATAAAGTCTTGGAAACTCACTAATTGGATGAATCTCCACTTGTGGATAGAAATGCTCATTTCCTAATTCTAACTGAATTCTAAAGAAATTTCAGTAGAATTAAAGACATCTAAGTCAAGTTCATTCCTACTTTGATTATTAATTATATCTTCAGTGATGGTATAGATGAAAACATATCTAGGTTTTTGTATTGAATTACTTATTTTTAATATACCAGATTGTTGATTTATAGGATTAGATTCCTCTAAAGTGTTGCTTTTATACACCAATTTATTATTTACAAAGCTATTCAAGTACATCTTTCTTCCACTATGATTGAATGCTAATTGTGGGACAAGAGTCACAATTGAGTGACAACTAGTTTTCCATTTCCACCTAGATTAACGAATTCAAAATTTATTTGAACCTTGCCAGCAGCTAGGATGCTATGTTTTAGACCTCTGAAAGAAATCAACTTTACTGAGATAAAAAATCACAATAACTTTATTTCCATTTTTTAGAAGTTCTATTTTATCATTATTTTAATATATAAATAAGATTCTGCATACTCAAGAATCTTTTGTAAATGGGCAACTTTTGAAAAATTTGTTAGATTTGTAGTAGTATTATTAAGCAATGTTAGTTGATTTCCTCAAAATTTCTTGAAAAACACATTTTTGCCATTGCTCTTTCAATATTGCAGCTATCACTATGAAATTTTACAGACTTATAGAACTCCACAAGCTGAAGATTTTAAGTTTTTTTACAAGCCTGAACATAGCAAAATTGCGCCCTCTAGCGGAAAAATAATTTGTCCTGTCATTTATGATATTTAGAGAGAGCTCATGCAAAAAATTGGCAATGGAATTTGAAAATTAAAAATTTTTTTAAAATTTCCAACATTAGAAGTTTAAATAAATTGTTAAATAAGCCTGAATTTTTAAATTTTTTATACCATTTATTTGAAAAAAATCTTTTTTTGAAAATTTTTTTTGTATTTTCATTCTAGTGATCTGAATTTTTCATAAAAGATATTTTCTTTAATAACTTTTGATATAATGATGATATAAACAAGATTTTACACCAAAATGCGCAGTTTTGAAGGAGATTCTAATTTTTTTTGCCTGCCCCAATACAGAAAGCTTCAAAAATTTCAACTATTATAAAAAAAACTTTTTTCTCAAAATTAAAAATTCAAAAATTGCAAATTTTTACTTTGAGATGTTTGCAGTAATACAAGAAATAACTTTAAAAACAAATTTTCCCAAAATCCCCTGTCAATCTTCTATAATTGGACATTTTCTCTGTTAGATATGAATATTATAGGACGGGTTACTAATTTTTTAAAAATTATAGCGATTTTTCTTGAAAAAAACTGGCTGTAAATCTGCATTTACTTTTTAATATTATTAAACTTTAAAATTATATTTTAGACTAGTACACTTCACATTAGGACACCAATAAAAATTTGCAAAAATTGGTGCTTTTTAAATGTATATTTTGGATGATGAAAATGGATATTATGGATAAACCTTGAAAATTCATTTACATTTTACTCCATTTTATTGATATGTGATTCATTCTTTCAATTTCTTTGAGATTTTGCTGTGGTTATTGAATATACTGGGTTTTCTGGTTTCTTGATAATATAAATTTTTCAGAGCATTGACTACTACTTCTCAGTAAAGATCGATGTTTCTACAATGATTAAAGACTGCCAAATGTGTTTCTGCCTTTAAATTTCTACATTTAGAAGCCCTTTCACGGCCATTCAATGAATTAAATGTGAAAACTCAAATTTGCTTAAAATGAAAAACTGATACCATATTTAGATCCTACAGGTCTCAAATTATTTAAATATGTTAATCTTTAGTATTACAAGTCAATCTAGAGGTTGTATTGTGAAATTTTGTTGAGTACATTGGTATTATTCTTAAAGTTCCTTAGCTCTAAGAGGCTTAATTTTCTTGAATCATCCCAAAGGGGATTTTTTGTTGAAAATTTGATGCTTCTGAATTGATTTTAGCAATTAAATTTTTACTTTCAGCTGTTATTTCAGTGTAAATTGAAGAATTATATGCAATTTTTTTTCAGATTTGGTGAAAACAACTCTAGATTTTTCTGGTGTGTGGTGATCAATCAGGTGCTTCAAAACTTTTTCAAGTTCTCCAGTGTCAGGATTGGGATAATTTAAATTTTAATTTAGCTATATCCATGCATTTGATGTTTCAAGCAAGATATATTGGAGATTGAAAATGATTTTAAAGAGTGTGACTTGTTTGCATTAAAAAAGGTGGGTATTATCATCAATGAAGCAAATTTAGCTTATGAGAAACAGAGAAATAAAATGACTAGAACCCATAGTGAAATTATTACTATTATTGCAGAGAATATGGTGAATTCAGTGAAATTGGAAAAGATGATGTCAGATTTAATAGAATGTAATGACATTGACTTCTATAAAGTGGATTATTATGATGTGAATGATATCAATGCAGCTGCAACTAATCAAATAGAAAGAAATGATTTACAATTTGTGAAGGCTGGTATTGGAATATATTTCAGACACCTCTAATTAAGGTGATATGAAAGAGCAGGTACATTTCTATGTCGGAAATTTTAAAATGAATTCTAAAAAAGAAAACAAAATCCAATTTTTGCTCAGTAATGATTTGTTATGAAAATAATTTGAAGAAATCATTGTATTATGAAAAATCAATGAAACCTCAACTAATAGCCAGATATTTACCATGTGAAGAAGAATTGTATGATATTTTTTATGATAATAATTGTGATGAGATTTATTCTATAATTTATGAAAGTGATAAATGGAAGAGAGTCTATCACATTTACTAGAATTTAATGACATTGATCACTTAAAAATGGATTATTATAATGTGAATAAAGTGGTCACTAATCAAATAAAGTGGAATGACTTACAATTTGTGAAAGCTAAATTATTGGAATATATTTCAAACACTTCTAATAAATGTGATAAAATAGAATGTGTACATTCTTGTCACATGTTTTAAAGTGAAAGAAAATTGATATTTTTATGACAATAAATTTGGTGAAATTTATACAATAATTGAACATCCTGACAAACAGTTTATTACTTAAACTTGAAGAAGTGGTATTACTAAAAATTAAGCATTGTACATGGCTCATATTTATTCTATGGCAACTACTTATCACAGCTACCCAATGGTAACTTAATATTATTTATCCCTTTACATTCTAGTCTACTAGAAGTAGACAGCTTGTTAACAAAATTTAATACATGTGTTCAAGTCCTTGCAGAAATTTTGTTTTATTTGTATCTAAAGAGTTGCCAAGTTTTTTTAAAATACTGCATAAAATCACAATCAGTTGAAAAACCAATGTTATCAAAAGTATGTAGTGATTTATGGTCAATTAGACTAAATGAAAATTTAGATCATATTACATTTAGCAATTGCAATGACAGTTTTACATTCATTTGGTAAGTCAAAGAACATGGCATACTGTGTTTTTGCATTTCTAAAACAAAATTTTTTGTTAGCTGTATGTAATGTTAATTCTCTAACAATATTTGATGTAACCAACTTAAAACAACTGAGGAAAATTAAGAAGATAACTAAAAAATACAAAAAATAATATGAAATATAAGCAAAGCCATATCTTATGTCTGCACCCAATGAATCATTGTTGATTTTTAATCAAGACTGTGAAATATTCAAAATCAAACTTTAATGCATTCCCTTAAAGTAACAAACTAGTTTTCTAAAATATTTTTATATATTTTTTGAGAAACTTGCAATCTAAAGTTTCTTTTTCCTAGCATTGACTTCTTCTTTCCAATATCAGAGCAGAAGCTTTCCTCATTCTCTGATGGTCAATTATCAATGAACACAAATTTAATGAATCAATTCAAAGTTGAAAACACATTTTTTATTAAACTGTTTTTATTAGCACAACACAAATTGAAGATTAATTAAACAATTAATCATTAATTTATTTTAATAATTAAATATTTGCTTAAATTTAAATTAGATTCTGATTCAGTTTTGTGTGAACCATTATTTAGTTTTGCTTGTTAAATTTTTAACAAGATGCATTTGTAACTTGAATGAAATACTGTTAATATCCTTGTGTTTTTTCAGAGATGGTTAACTAAAAATATTAGAAAATGGATTCTTCTGTTCAATGTAATCAGTTTAAATGATTTTGTCATCAAATTTTAATTTGATTATATGTTAAATATTAATTGATATTTAATTTATTAAATGTCAATTGTCAAAAATAAATCATTAACAGCCCTAGAGTTTATTTGTACTTTTGGAAGTTAGCACTATACAGTTTTGTATGAATGAGAATTTCTTAGCAGATTCTTAATAATTTCCCAAATGTGTGTAGAAATTTATTTATATTCAGGATATTATAGTAAAATTCTTGATTAAATTTCTGAGAAATTTATGCTTTTTAGAGAGAAAATAAGGATCAATTTCAGTTTGGGTCACATTTTTAAAAAAATTCTGATGACTCATCCAAACAACATTTCTCAGTCAATATTTTACGAGGAATAATCTGACATCCTCAAAACTGTAAAAAAATCAATAGTTGAGTCGATATAGCTCTTTTTTATTTTACCAACATAACAATTTAGAGCTGTGACAACAGTTTTTTGAAACTTGAAAAAATTCCAAATTATACTTTATTAGGTATATTTAATAGTTTTCATTAAAATATTTAATATAATAGTGGTAAGCATATAGTAATTAGAGTAAAATTACAGCAAACAATTTTAATATGACAAAGCTAAGTAATAGTTATAATTAAATTAAATAATATTTTTTGCAGACAATGACACAATTGAAGATTAAATTTAAAAAACTGGGTTATTATGTTGTAAAAGTTTTATCCAAGTTTAAAATAAGTTTTGACAATCTAAAAAGTTAGTACTTGTTTTTAAAGTTATTAACAGGTTGTCATAACAACAATAATTTGATGCTACATGGGATAATTTTCGAAATTACTTCCAGAAGATTTTTTAAATAATAATGTGAAAAGTTGTGAAATTGTTTAAAATTTTAATACTCTAAATTAGATGAAAAAGATTTGCTTTAATTCCTTTCCACTGAAAGGATTTAAATGATTTAACTTGGGAGAATCTACTCCACTGAAAGGGATTTAATTTGGGAGAATCTACTCCACTGAAAGGGATTTAACTTGGGAGAATCTACTCCATGAAAGGGATTTAACTTGGGAGAATCTACTCCACTGAAAGGGATTTAATTTGGGAGAATCTACTCCACTGAAAGGGATTTAACTTGGGAGAATCTACTCCATGAAAGGGATTTAAATTGGGAGAATCTACTGCACTGAAAGGGATTTAATTTGGGAGAATCTACTCCACTGAAAGGGATTTAACTTGGGAGAATCTACTTCACTGAAAGGGATTTAACTTGGAGAATCTACTTAACTGAAAAACAATATAGCGCAAATTACAAAAGGGTAGTCAAAATGTATGCATTACAGAAATGCATAAAATTTGCAGGAATTACGGAATTGTCTATTCTACACAAACATCTGCAAATTACTATTAAAATTTGCCTGTGATCTACCCTTCATTTTCTTTATCTCTAATGTCATTAAATTCCAAGTACTCTCAATTAAATTTGTTTGGATTTTCCTAATAATAGGATTGACAAAATCTTCCCTGTGAACAATTGTATCGTCACTATATATATAATTGAGGTGTCGCCTTAAATTTTGGTTTGCACCCCAATCATCATGCAATATATGAGACCTGACAGCAATTCGTTTACAAATATGATTGAGTAAGGTGTTCTGATCTCTTTGTTGCACTTCAATAAAAAAGCAACGACAAGCAAAAAGATCCACATTAATATATTTACGTTCTATGCCAAAAAACACCCAATGTGGAAGAACATCATGGCGACGATGATGCTTAGGAAAAAAACAGGATTCGTCAATTTTCACCATTTCACCAACACCACCAATGGGAGCTGTACGTTCAGGATAGTTGATGCAGGTTTCCCTAATGAAGTTCAACCAGTCACAAACAGTGGTTGGGGAAATTTCAAATTCATGTGTGATGTATTTTGAATGAAGACCATGACTAATGAAGTAAATCAACTTTAACATTGTCTCAATTCTCAAATGACTCTTTGAGGAGAAAGACCCAGATCGCACAGATTGTGTGTGATTATTATTGCACTTCCAAATATAGCCATCTATTTTATTTTTATTAGCAATTTATCTCATGCGTCCTTAGCAAGAAACGCATTCTTCACTGGAACAATTGTGTCTTTGACGATTGCGGAGCCTGCATGCACTGCAAATCCTCGAATTTGCAAAGCAATTTGTGATGTGCGCAC
>CABFPE010000904.1:104576-126774 GCA_900660155.1 Hofstenia miamia | reverse complement strand
TTCTTTGCGCTTCCTTTTCTGGTTCTTGTCATTTTTCTTCTGGTTCATAGTGGCTTTCCCATCTCCAGGTTGTGATTCCAGGATCTCTGTGAAGTGCATTTGTTTGGTTCAGGGTATCTCTCTTCATTTCATTAGTAGTTGGTTTGTGTAAACAGCTCGTTGCTTACGTACTTTCACTCATAACTTATCATGTTGTTTTGCGGGTGGTTTAACTGGATGTTTCTTCTGTAGGTTTGCTGTTCTTGGCTGTCATGGTCACCATGTAATATCCTCTACCAGGCCTTATCACTGTTTGTCTACTGTTACCTTGTAACATTGGCTGTGTTATTGCGGGTAAGGATTTACTTGTTGTTACTGCTTGACTAGTTTCTTCCATTATGTTATGTAATCTTAATTAACTATTCACTTTTTAGGTGACAAAGACATGTGGTAACCTCTGTATCAAACTTCTAGTGGGCATCTGCCTGAAGCAGATCTCCACATCCAATTTCACAATTCCATCCAATGTTTGAGTGCCACTTCTCAGCTCAATCAAGATAGCTTATGTGTACCCTACATTAGCTCAGTGCTTACTCAGGACATGGCACAACTTGACTTAATCTCTATTGTGTAAAAGTGTTATATCTATTTGCAACCAGAAACTGTTACTAGTTGTTCATTCAATAGTATATGTAGCCATTACCAAAATATATTGGCTTAGTTAAATAAGTTCTAGTTGAACAACTTCCTAACCTACATTTACAATTTCTACATGTATGGTCATTATATCAGTCAATTATGGGTCATCAATTTAGATCTAAAACAATATTAAGATAATTCCTAAGGTTTGGTTAACCAACCATCTGTTGACAGTTAATTATCTGATACATGTAGAANATAGTATTTCAAAAGAAGTACCTGTTGATTAAAATTTCAAACTTCTGCCAAGATGGCGGTGATAAAATAATGTAAGCGTCGTTTTGTCAAAAGTATTTTTATCAACAGATACAATTATCCTTTTATTGACACATATTTTATTCTTGCTTGCATTTTACAAATTAATCTGAAATCATAGCAACTAATTGATTGTAATGATTTTTAATTAACTTCTTTTCAATCTTAGTCTCTTCTGCAACATTTGCAGCGTTTTTCTGATTAATTTTGGATGATGCTACAAATTTCATTGACTAGCATAAACTTGCTGTTGTCATCAATGACTACATTTTCAATATCATGTACAGCTCATTTGAGCCTTTGGAAATAGGCAATTTTCCCATTTCTCAGTAAATACTTATGGTGGTCAAGCACCTTAAAAACAGTGAAGGGCCCTTGCCAATTTGTGGCAAGCTTTCATTCCTGGTTTGTATCAGTGACTTGGTAAAGAAAATAGGCAAAGACTTTGTCACCTTGTTTGTGAGGCTCACAGTATAATTTGGTGGTTGATTATTGGCCATCAATTTAGGTCTAAAACAATATTAAGATAATTCCTAAGGTTTGGTTATCCAACCATTTGTTTGCAGTTAGTTATCTGATACCATGTAGAAGAGAAATGCTAGTCGGTTAATTGAGAGAAACCCCCTACACCTAACTTAAGTGCACTTTCATGGTCTGGCAAAGGACCCTAGAATCATTCCCTGTGATGTATCCAGACCACTACTAAACACCACTTGATTAGCTTGACATTGTATTAAATAATCAAACTGTTAATAAGATGAAAAAATAAGAATTCTGAATAAAATTCTTTATCAAATGCTTACAGTAAGTTTCAATGTATTTATAGTATTTCAAAAGAAGTACCTGTTGATTAAAATTTCAAACTTCTGCCAAGATGGCGGTGATAAAATAATGTAAGCGTCGTTTTGTCAAAAGTATTTTTATCAACAGATACAATTATCCTTTTATTGACACATATTTTATTCTTGCTTGCATTTTACAAATTAATCTGAAATCATAGCAACTAATTGATTGTAATGATTTTTAATTAACTTCTTTTCAATCTTAGTCTCTTCTGCAACATTTGCAGCGTTTTTCTGATTAATTTTGGATGATGCTACAAATTTCATTGACTAGCATAAACTTGCTGTTGTCATCAATGACTACATTTTCAATATCATGTACAGCTCATTTGAGCCTTTGGAAATAGGCAATTTTCCCATTTCTCAGTAAATACTTATGGTGGTCAAGCACCTTAAAAACAGTGAAGGGCCCTTGCCAATTTGTGGCAAGCTTTCATTCCTGGTTTGTATCAGTGACTTGGTAAAGAAAATAGGCAAAGACTTTGTCACCTTGTTTGTGAGGCTCACAGTATAATTTGTGGTTAAAATTATGCTTCTGGCAGATAACAGATTGATTGGTGTTGCAACAGATGGTGAGGTGAACTTCCTGCAGCTCATGCAACATATGATTAACATAATTCTCTAGGGCTGGCTTATGGTACCCAGGGTACATTATCAATAAGGGTGTACTCACCTCACGTCAAAACATTGCCTTAAACAGGCTCACCTTTGAGGTAGAGTGGACAGCTGTATTATAGAAGTACTCTACTGCCTCTATCACTTGCTTACAATCTCTCCTGGTGGCTCTGGAGAGAGCAAAACAAATCAATTAAAAGATGGTGTGGTTGAGTCACTCTGCAACACTGTTCAACTGCAGGTGGCATGCAGTCATAAACTCATGAAAGATCTCGAATTCTTTGGTAAGCATTTCCATTAACTGATTGTAAAATTGAGGGAAATGATCTGAAATTTGGCATTCCATCAGCCTGAGCTTGAGTACCCACTCCTTTACTATCTTTTCTCTGACAACCTTGGTGGTGGTACTATCCAGAGGGATTAGTTGAGCGTACTTAGTAAAATGGTCTATGGGCACTAGTATATACTGATATCCCTGATCATCACTAGACAATTTCCTGAGATCCATATGGACAACTTCATTAGTTCTTTCTGCTGCACAACTCTGCAGCTTGCATGTTAAATTAATAGCTAGGTAAAACATTGACATTTATCAGTTTAGAGAATACTATAGATTTTTAACTATTTACAAAGAAGACGTAGGAGTTTAAATTTTTTATATTAAAACTAATGTTTATGAAATGTAATAATTTATCAAACATATTAACATAAAACTAGTACATGTAGAAAAAGAGTAAAAGCAAAACTATACATTTTCTATATACTAAACTGTAATACAATATGTTTTGCAATAGCACTGTTACCAATCATCATGTCATCATTGAGGAAAAGTTTTTTAATGTAAGTCACAAAAGTAAAAAAAACATCAGAAAAGAAATGTAGGTCATAAATGTGAAAAAACGTCAGAAAAGGAATGTAAGTCACAAATGTGAAAAAACATTGAAAAAGAAATGTAAGTCACAAAAGTGAGAAAACTTTGGAAAAGAAATATAAGTCATAAAAGTGAAAAAATGTCAGAAAAAATGTAAGTCTACAAATGTGGAAAAGTCATATACCAGTTATTTATTTAATTCTTAATATAAAAGACACACATAAAATTTTAAAATGTAAGCAACTTCTTATAATATGAAATAAATATTTTTAAACATTTTGTATATATATGTATCACTAAACTTTAACAACCAATTTAAAACACTAATAACAAAACATGTTGTAACCAATCTTGAAGCATTTCATATTAAAATGTCTACTTGTAAACATTTTATTCTTGAATTCAATGAGAAATATGTATTGAAAAAATATTTATTTCATTTGTACCAGAGATGGTGATTGATAAATCATTTTACTTTATTAACATTTTAGTTTTGTAGCATCTGTCATTTACATAATTGTATAAATTGGGAAAAACATATTGTAACAATAATTGAGATTGTTTTCCAACTAGGGAAAAAATTCTAGTTTTATATGATTTGAATGTGTTTTATTTAATTGTTAAAGTGATTTGGATTTCACCTTTGATTGATAACAATTTTTACTATTGGATACATTAGACATTTGAACAATAGATAAAAAATTACGCAAAGCTGCATAATGGAAGTTTACATGGTTGTACTGTGTTTATAATTTATTACATTTTGACATTTAAACAATGGCCATAGATAAACTAGGTTGACATTATTAAGGCATGCAACATTGATGAAAGAACTACCCTGAAAGATTCTAAACTTTTTGGTAAATTTTTTTTATAATTAAATCTCAGATATAGTTTTGATTCTTAACGCTTTTTTTGCAATATTATTTCTAGTTAGTTTTACAGATATTTCTTTTAAAAATGTAATCAATTTTATTTTAATGAATTGCTGTGAATTTGAAGTCTGATGTTAAATTAATTATATACTTTATCATACATATAAATGTCATTTGTTTGTTAATACACATTTTTAATTGAATTTGTTTAAACTTTTAATTGTCATGTGTTTCATACTGTGATCTATCACATCATTTTAATTGTATATTAATCATTAATTTAGATACTACCATGTGAAATTCATAGTGTGCAAATACACATTGCATTTGTTTCCTACAGCATTCACATCCCAACATGAAGGTTTGACAAATATTATCATTGTTCATTGAACTGTAGATGAAATTTGCTATATGAACTTTATCATTTAGTAGTGCTTTTCATATTTTCTTTGTAAATAAATTTATTATTTATAAGTGTTCATTTTCTTCTGTATGGTGAGAGTATACATTTGTGGAAGCATGTATTTATATTTATTTTTAAAAATAATTTTTACTTGGAAATATTTATTGTAGAATCACGGTGGTGATTCTAGTGAACAATAAGAGAATACAGTTCAAACTATTTCTATTTACAAAATGCTTTGGTCTTTATATACAATGTTATTTACAATATGTACAAATATTACAACTACCAGTCACTAACAAGAAAAGCACAAGGTCTTGCCAATAAATAGTAACAACTACCAGTGATGCTACACACCACCGCAGGTCAGACTCAGCGACTTTTGGTTGTGTGCCCAATGGAGGAGGATTTGGTCCAAAAGGATCCATTCAATAGCTCTTCACTCATACATGCAAAAACTAAGGCATAGGATTGGCTGACTCCTATTAATTGGGTTAATCTTGTGGAGAGGCATCAGATTTAACTTTTGAAACCATGTCTACACCAATTGTGGCCAGCAATGACTGGGAACAGGAGATTAAAAACATCTTCATTGCAGCATCATTACAAGCTCCTTGCTCAAACATGCAAAAACTAAGGCGTACACTTGGCTGACTCCTATCAATTGGGTTAATCTTACAGAGAGGCATTGGAATGTTCTGCATCACATCAGGGTCCTGTCATGGTCGCCATGTAGAATCACAGGGGTGATTCTAGTGAACAATAAGAGAATACAGTTCAAACTATTTCTATTTACAAAATGCTTTGGTCTTTATATACAATGTTATTTACAATATGTACAAATATTACAACTACCAGTCACTAACAAGAAAAGCGCGAGGTCTGTCTGATAAATAGTAACAACTACCAGTGATGCTACATTATCAAATAAAAAAGTTTTTATTTTTGCAATTGATATGTGTTGTCAGTGAAAAGTATTTATTTTCCTCAATGTTAACAAACTATTTTTGTTTGAAAATACTTATTAATTATGACTTTTACAGAAAAAATAGAAATAAAATATAATTCCAAAAACATAATTTTTTTGCATATATAAAAATTGTTACAATTTGAACAATTCTAATCTCTTGGGATTTTCGAAAATTCCTCAACCTCTGAAAAAAATCATTACATTTTATACAATAGAATGCAAACAAATGTGTTTACNTTTTCTTCTGTATGGTGAGAGTATACATTTGTGGAAGCATGTATTTATATTTATTTTTAAAAATAATTTTTACTTGGAAATATTTATTGTAGAATCACGGTGGTGATTCTAGTGAACAATAAGAGAATACAGTTCAAACTATTTCTATTTACAAAATGCTTTGGTCTTTATATACAATGTTATTTACAATATGTACAAATATTACAACTACCAGTCACTAACAAGAAAAGTGCGAGGTCTGTCTGATAAATAGTAACAACTACCAGTGATGCTACATTATCAAATAAAAAAGTTTTTATTTTTGCAATTGATATGTGTTGTCAGTGAAAAGTATTTATTTTCCTCAATGTTAACAAACTATTTTTGTTTGAAAATACTTATTAATTATGACTTTTACAGAAAAAATAGAAATAAAATATAATTCCAAAAACATAATTTTTTTGCATATATAAAAATTGTTACAATTTGAACAATTCTAATCTCTTGGGATTTTCGAAAATTCCTCAACCTCTGAAAAAAATCATTACATTTTATACAATAGAATGCAAACAAATGTGTTTACCAACAAATATTACAACAAAAGAGAATATATTTCAATGATGTCAGAGATACACAGATGGCCAAAGTACACAATTACATAATATCCATGACCACCAAGGTCAATGGTTTCCCTCTCAACCAATCAGAGAAAAGTGGAACAGGCTTGCCACCACCTCATGACCAATCACAAAAAAGTGGAATGGGAAGGACTCAGATTTATACTACTGGTATCAGCTTCACTATATAGAATCGCCTGAACTTCTGGCTTGAACACAGGTTGCATGAATGGAGTACACTTCTAAGCACTCAAGATTGCATCACACCATCATGTAGAATCATGGCCAAATGTGATGAGGTGATAACTCATAAGAAAGGTCTAATGTCTTTGTAGAAGGTGGTGACAATATAGCCCAGCCTTAAACTCTCCAATTAGAACTCCCTGAAGTTTGAGATCATGTCAGGGTCACCATGTAGAATTGTGATGTAGCTCTGACCACTCCAGCACTACTAGGGAACTCAAATGATGAGCAGAAGGTTGCAAAGACTACCATTGTAGAGAGTGACCCTCATTCCAACAGAAAAACAGAACATTGGTAGTTCACCAGTTCAATAAAGAAACAGAAAGTATTCCATATAATTATCCTCCAACAGTGACCAATGCACATGGCATCATGCTGAAGCAGTATCCACTAATAGATCCAAGTTTGCCAAGGTGCTAATTGTGTGTCTCTAGTTGTTAATTTCTAGCTCAACTAAACCAGATCTCAATTGTTCTTATTTCCTCAGCCTATGTAAATAAATAATAAATATCTCATGTAATTGCCATGCATTCACATTCACCAGCAGTATATTATCATCACAGTGTAAGTTATTTGGTGCAATGTATGAATAGAAATGATTGAATAAAGTTGTTATATTCCTATACTTAATCATAGTTGTAACCTAATGTGGTACCATGATTTGGGATGCCAACTGGAAGAGAGTGTGTTGTCCCCCTAAACACAGTGGAGTAACTCTTAAATTGTCACTGGAACTTAAGCAATAATTGTTACACAACAATCCTTTGAGGAATCTAAGAGGGTTAGCATAATAAATAATTCAAAGAAAGCAAACATGATTGAATTGATATTGTGCAATTGCTAGAGGTCTCTCAAATATTCATAACAATTTGAGAATTATTACCTGTTTGGTATTTACAAAACTTGCATTTGAGTTCCCTCACAAAATTGTAGAGCAATCACACATTTTTTTAAAATGAGGGGACAGATAATTATAAATTCAAATAACTGCACTCAAAAACAGATAGTCAAAAAATTAAGACGTCATAGTGATGTAAAAAACTAATTTTAAAGCAGAATTTAGCACTAATACAAAAAGGTACCCCAAGTGACTCTACACTATATTTGAGTTGAGGAATAAGAATTGTTTTACAAAGCTTAATATGTTCATCATGAGAAATGCCTAGAAGTTGTAGTTTACACAGTAAAATGACAGTTTTGGTTAACTTCTTTTTCAAATTTCCTATGTGAGGAATGAACAATAGTTTGCTGTTGATAGTGACTCCAAGAAGACACAATTTCTCAATTCTTTCAATACATTTTAATTAGGCTGGATTGCCTATGTTACACTTGAATGGAATAATGAGTTCTTTAGATTTTAATTGATTTAGAATAAAGCCATTTTCATTACACCAGTTTTCAATATTTTTAAGGAATTCTTCTTAAGAATCATAGCTTCTTCTCCCTGGTACATCTAAAGTGAAGAGAATAATAAGCAATGTTAAACAGTATAAGACCAAGAATTATCCCCTGGTACATGCCTCTATTAACATTTAGAATACCAGAAGTAATTCCATCATGTCTGACATACTGAGAGCAAACAGACAGAAAGCATTTGATTACTTGAATGATGTTTTCATTTAATCCTGGGAAGTTTCTCAACTCACAAATTATTAGGTGATGAGGTACAATCTGATGAGAGCATCCTGAGTACAAATGTTTTTCTTTAATCCAAACTGATTTTTCTTAAGAAAACAGTTATAGCTATCAGATATAAAAACATCATACATCAATCATTCAAAATTTCATGAAAGAATAGGAGTGACTGAAATTGGACAAAGATTGTCTAGCAATGAAATTCTGCCTTTTTTGCAACTGGAGTAACTTTCAATAGGCTCAATACTTTGGGGAAACAACAATTTTTTAAGCACAGATTGTAGACTTTATGCAAAACCTCAGTTAGATTGTGAGCATTTGATTTGTAAACCCAATAAGGAATTTCTTCAAAACCTAGAGAAGTCTTATTCATGTTGCAATAAATAATATACTTGCTGGAGAGTGATTTCTGGTATAGAATTTGTAGAAATTATAGAATGAGGAGGCAAATAATTTGAATCTGAGGAAATTTCAAAGAAGTGTTTGTTTGCAAAAGCAGAGTTGATATCATTTACATATGCATCAAATTTTTTAAAAAAATATATTTAAGCATCCAGCTTTCATACAAACATACTTTGCAATGTAAGCAATTTAAGCATCCTTTTTGCCACTCATATTTGTCTGTTCCATTCATGTTTATTAAAAAATTAATTAAAATGATTTGCACTGTAGAATTTTGAAAGTCTATTATTGTTTACAACAAGCACCAGGTTTGTGTTGTAAGTCAATGCCCTCCTATGATAGCATTGGTGATCTGCCCCATTGATTTTTGAAAGCTGTGACACAGAGCAGCTTGCTGGCTGGGAGTGTTTATCAGAGAATTATTTTCCCATATATTTTGAAGACAGATATTGTCCCCAACAAGTTTATGATTGCAGGAATTTGTATTCTTAGCAAACACTGTCTATTGGAACATACTTTGAGGACCAACCATATGAATTTCATGAAAATTTGCATGCAACCCTGAACTCATTTATGGATGTCTTGAAAAAAATAAAAAAGATATGCTTAGATTGCAGTTTTACCTAAATGCTGAGGATAGCTAAAAGTTTTGTATCAATTAGGGTTCAGTAATCCAAGCAAAATTTAATATTTTAATAAAGTGCAATCATGCCTGTATATGTGATAGTTGAGTGTTGATTTTGCAAAATATGTTTTCTAAATAAAATATTATAATCATACTAAAAAATTTTGACATATTACACATTTAAAAATTTATTTAGTCAAAGTGAAAAATTGCATCAATGTTTGAGTAAATTTGACCTAGTATTTAAAAAGTTGAAAAAACACAACAAGAATGATAATGGATTGCAAAAGTCCAAATGAAATAAAATGCCTTAATACAAATCTAACAATGTTTAAGAAGTGTGATATTCAAAGTGTAACCTGGTAGGAAATGCCTAAAATTTCATGCAATAACTACTGAAATAATTGTTTTTGCCATGCTTATCAGTGTTACATCTTTTCAAACAATTTGATTCAATTTTTGAAAAGGGATGATTCCTCAGTATTAAGTTATTGCAAAAAACCAAATTTTTTTGTTAATATTCATTTTTTCTATAAATTTCCATGTTGTGACTGCAATTCAATATTCACTATGAGCTCAATATTCAAATACAAACAAAGTATTTCCCTATGGGGGAGATTCACAAAATTTTAATAGTTCTTAGGTTGTCTTCACTTTATGTACTTTTACATAAATATTTATAAAAAGTAGAGACCAAACTTCAATTTTTCATATGCTTAGAGAAAACTAATATATTTGGTCAATTTTTGTGACATCAATACTATTGACATTTATTTATATAAAATCAAGCATAGAACAGTAACATTTACTGCTACTGACTGTGATAATTATTGCAAAGACTACCTTTCATTTAAAGAATAGTAGTTAATTCCTTATTCTTATTAAATTTTAAAGACTGCTGAACAGCACTAATAACTAATTAATGGGATTCATCTAAAATTCCTATTTTCCTCTAATATGAAAAAAATAATATTTGGTTTCATTTTTTTAAAATTTTATTACGAAAATTTATAAAATGAGAATAATTTAAGAAAAATTAAAAGTTTTTGAATATCCCTCTATTTCACAGATTTACTCTCAAAATATAATGACGTCATTTATTAACAAGTTTGTGACAAACTTTTCGCATTTAATAAACTCATTTCCAGACTTCTTTTTTTGCTTGTATATATGTTTTATGTTTTGTCATCTAATATAATATTACATTCAAAGAGAAATTACGACATTGATATTTTACATCACATCCAACCACAAAGAATTTTTGCCTAAATGATGATGTGGACTTTAAAAAGAGTGATGCATCAACACACGATATTGAATTGAAATTCTGTTAAACTGTGACGTATTAACCGTTGTGCTCATGGGACACACCAATACAACTATGAGCAAAGAAAACGCCTCGAAAGTTGATTTGCCTTCTAAAAAGTATCTAATTACACAGGACTATGAAGTCACTAAAAATTCTCTTGGTATTGGCGTTAATGGGAAGGTCGTAGAATGTCGTAACAAGAGGACTGGAAAAATATATGCTTTGAAGGTAATATTCAGCAATTATGTTTTCACTTTGTTTTCTAATAACGTAGTTTATTTTTGTATTTTTACTTCTATCGTAGTTATTCTACAATAGATAGATGGATTTGTACTAATTACAAATTTTTTCCTAATAGTATAATTTTTAAAATGAATGCTATTATGGTATTAATAATAAGAGATCAGTTTTTCCCAATTTTCCTAGTGCTGTGTAATTAACATAGTAGTTTCCCCACCAATGCCCTAAGCAATTTAGGCAAATTGCAATCGCAATGGTTCTATACTGATCCCTATGTATGCCTGCGGTCCTTATTTACAACTTACTTTACTGTAGGATTACATAGCTTGATAGCAATAGACAAAAGATTACATTAATTACCTTACCAAATAAACAAGCATTGTTATTCTTGATGATCATATTCAGTTTTACGACTAAAGCTGACATATTTTTTCGTCAGCTTGCAGATAGCATATTACTGATGAATCAAATGTGTGTGTTCGTTTGGAAGTAAGCCCTTTCCACCTTGGAACAGACAGCAGTCTATAAATTATGGCAGTAATGAATAATCTGAACATATTCCAGAAACACTAATGTTTTATGAAAAGCACTTGTATATCATTCATATTTACCCAGATTATTTGTTTAAATGATTCAGTTCGTTATTACATGATGAATGTTTTGCGAAGGTTGACTATTTTCTATTTAACGATTTTTAGAATAAATCTCATTTTTTCCTAATGCTAGACTGATACTTGTTGCATGTCAACTATATATTTTTTATATATTTTTATATATAATGTATTCCTATTTCATCCACTAACTATGTACGATACCCAAAGTATCGTGTGCTTTTGGAATCTCATTACTGGCATTCGTAGAATGTCTATGTCTGTACAATTGTTTAGACCATTTTTGCTAAATTTGACCCATATAAATACAAATAATTTTTGAATTATTAAGGAATTTACAGAAATTTAAGTATGCATAATGTGTTTAGGCGCTTAGAGATAATTACAAAGCCAGACGGGAAGTTAGTTTGCATTTAAAGGCAATTAGCTGTCCTTATATTGTGAAAATCGAGGATATTTTCGAAAATAACTTCAATAATTTTGATTGTTTGTTGATTGTTATGGAATGGTAATTTTATTTTACATTTTCTTAATGTTTTTGAATAATTTTAGCATGACAGGGGGAGAATTATTTTCTGCTATCGAAGAGCGAGGTCGAACTCGATCGTCATTTACAGAAAGAGGTGATTCTTTAGTTAATCTTCACTAAATTTCGTAAAATTCAAATATTCTTTTTATTGCCATATTTGTATTTTAGAGGCTGCAGGCTTAATCCGAAACATTGCATTAGCAGTTCATTATTTACATGAGAGAAATATAGCACATCGAGATTTAAAGGTAATTTAAATCCAAATATTTTTAGAGCATGGTGGCTTACTTGTAATTTCCAACATCCCAATCATATAAATTGATGAATACAACATAATTTAGTGATTTTAATGAATTATTTTTTAGACATCATTTTCAAATATATACTTTGATAAATGTAATTTTATTAAGCGAAATGAAGAAATAGTAGACAAAAAGAAAATTCTATTTTAATATTACTCATGTCATGCTAAATATATTATATTGTTCTTTTGTGTATATAAATTAATTACTATACGTCTATGTGATGTGTGCCACGGGGTAGCCGTAGCTATGCTCATCTAATTTCATTGGTATTTTTAGAAGTAAAATAATTTGAAATTTTATGCTTAAATTTAAATGCCCCCACAGAAATCGCATGTCTTCCTATTTACCCTCATCCAAAACGGTATTAAGGAATTTTTCTGTAATTTCTATTGTACAATTTCAATGAATTTTTCTTGCCCCTCTCTATGTATCCGCCCTTGCAATCAACTATATATATATATATATATATATATATATATAACGCAACAATATATACATGTAGTATGTTCAACTAAATTCAAACCCAAATAATATCAGTGTCCTTTTCAATTTTAAATTGGATTTCGTGTAATTTCTTTTTCAAATTCAGTTCAAACAGTTCGCCTATTTCAGTTTTTCGCCTAAATAATTTCATTGCTTGAAATGGCGGATAAAATTTTTTTAACTATCCGCAAAAGCGAATAAGCATTATATTTAAACATTAAGCAGCTCAATCACGATTCCAATATCATCGCTACTATCATAGCGAAATGAAGTTGGCGATTAGGTAATATCCAAAACTTACTGATTATTCTTGGCAAATACAATTGATTTTTAGTTTTGTATATTTTTGCTAATTATGCCATTATTGTATTACTTGTTGTAAAATTGTAAATTGAACACACAAATATTCGGGTCCTACTTTAAATCATTAGCTTATGTACTAATTACGAATTTCTAATGTTACATGATTAAGGTTAAGTAAATTAACTTAAAACTCAAACATGAAAAGTATTTCATTCATTCAAAATTAGGTAAATTCTAGAAAAAATTGAATAATTTCTTGTTCTAGTGTGCTAGGCAGAAAATCTAAGAATGGCCTAAAAGTTATGTGAAACAAACATGTTTCAGTGTCTTTTCACGAGATCGCTCTACGCATTTACCTTTTACTTGCCAAAAAAACATGAGATTTATGAATATCTGAAAATTAAATGACCGATTTGTTTCAGTTTTATTTCAGTTTTACTTTTCAGATTATGACGAAGTTCCTTCATTTAAATTTTGTGATGATCAAAGCTCTTTGAATTATATTATCAATGCAACATATAGTCGAACATGCACATGTGGGTGAACATGCTGCAAAAAATTATTTTTTATTATTTCCATACCAATTACATGTTTTGGAAATTTAGGGATCTCTTGTTATGGTGGGCAATTGTTAATAAATATTGCGGTATTTGAAATATTGTAAAAATTTTGAAATACTTCAAACTAAACAAGAAGGTTACCCTAACCGCTGTTTTTCCTTCTTTTTCAAAATCTATTTAGCTTACTAATGTCTTTTTGCTTGCTCATTATAGGTTTTTCAAAGAATTTAATTGCAATATTTTCCGCTATTTTTGTGTCTTGAGGTGTAATGATTATTTTAAAATTATTTCTTTTTGGCGGTTGTGCATGTAAAAATATTCCTGAATTAAGATGACCTTGCATATGTTCTTCTATTCTCGTGCTTAAATGTCGTCTGGTTTCGACGATGTATGAATAATTGCATTCATCACAGTTGCAAATATAGACGAGTCCAGATGACAAATCAATGATCCCTTTATTTTTGTTTGTGAAAATATCTTGTGTTTTAATGGATGTTAATATTGGACAAATTTTTTATGCTAATAGATCTTTGTTTAACATTTTTAGTTATTTCTTTAATGTTATGGCATTCTTCTTGATATAAAGTAACGTCCAAAATATCTTTTTTCACTTTGTTGCTTATTGTCATTAGATCATTAATAAGTTTGTCTATGCTCTTTGTTAAATTTTCATAATTTGAACAACTTGTAAATATTTTATATTCTAGACAACCGTATTTTTCTTATGAACTTCATCACAGTATTACTTGAATGGTATACTGTATAAAGCTTTTTTAGAGTATCAGTTTGCTTATTAATATTATATATATATATATATATATATAGTATTAAATTAGGATTAGCATTATGTATTTTCAATCAGGCATGGAAGACGTCGGATTGGGTTACTATCGATAATGTATCGGGAACGAACAGAATGATGTAAGAATAGGTTAAAGCTCGTAGAAATCATGATTTCATTTAAGAATCGCTTATTGATTTGCAGTTAGAGTACCTTGCGTTGTCGCAATGGGTAGATCTAGAAAATCCGACTAGTTTCTAGGCCTGTTTTCTATACCTATTTCTAAATTTGTCTATCATAGGGCAGAGATCGAGGTAATATTTATTCTCTTTTGAATTCCTTTACTTCAATTATCCATCTTCAATGACATGATGTTTAGCCTGAAAATTTACTCTTCGCTGACAAATCAACGAACTCACTGTTGAAATTAACCGATTTTGGCTTTGCTAAGGAAACCAATATAAATAATAAAACTCTCCAAACTCCTTGTTACACTCCATATTACGTAGGTATGTAAAGGCTTTACTTTATCATTTTTTACGATGGCTTTTAGCGCCTGAGGTTTTGGGAACTGAGCGGTACGATAAATCATGTGATCTTTGGTCTCTAGGAGTCATCACCTACATTCTGTATGTACATTTCGGCTTATCTACTATATATTTATTTGATTAACGGCATATTGATATTGTTGTTCTAAGGAATTTAATAAATAAGCCACAAAATATTTATATACATCAAACCTATCAGCAACTTCAAAATTTCCAAAGTTTCAATCGTTGGTTTTTTGACGGTTTGCATACTTTCTGATCGAAATTTGTTGAGCAATGTTCTCTTTACCTTTTTAGGCGAGACGATTTACTGATTTTCAAATATAGCCGATTTTCTCGAGAGCAAATCGAAGCATATCACCACATGTGTTTTTAAAAGCTCGTTATGATGATATCTACCATTGCTGTATTCAACTAATAAAAAAATTTTACATATTTTTTAAAGTATCTTTTCTTTGTATGTTCAAATTCTGCCTCTCAGTTATAGCATCATCAATCTCTTCAATTATATTTTTTCTCGAATTTTGAAATGATTACTCAGAGAGTTATATACATATGTTGGGGTTTTTTGATAAAATGATTTGTTGCAAAAGAAGCCTCTCAGTTATGGCATCATCATTCTCTTCAATTACATTTTTTCCTCAATTTTGAAATGATTACTCAGAGAGTCATATATATATGTTGGGGTTTTTTGATAAAATGATTTGTTGCAAAAGAATGGAGCAATGAGTTTTACCTCCATTTTTTCTCTGAAATTGTTTTCAAAGTTGAACTGGGGTAATAATAACAATACTATTGAGAAAACCTATATAATATTGAAGCTTTGTGTTCGAGTTCTTGATCACGAGTTATGGAGTTTGTGTGTGAAGTATGTAGAAAATCGAAAATTAATTCTAAAAATTCATTCATATTTTCCAAAATAGAGGGATTTTAGTATGGTATGAAATGGCGTATAGCTTTCGTATCTCTAAAAAAGAAGAACGAAAAATGAGGAAACCATTCTTTCGATCCAAGATAGTGTGATATGAAAATGGTACATTTTCAGAATCCTCAGATTCTGCTCTATGAACCTCATTAATTTTTAAAAAAATTGAAAATTTGTATGAAAAAAATCATTTTTTATTTGAACCCCCTCCTTAAGTCCGCAGCAAGGGTTGAACTTCAAAGAGCCTGTAGCCATTCTAACCGTTGTTTACCAATTCATACCGCATTTTGGAAATTGTTTGCAATCAAAGAATGGTACGCTGTTGTTAAACTTGTAGTATAAAATGGTGATTTTGAATATTATTCAACAATCAGCCACTCCGTTTTCTTATATAGGTTCACCTTTTTATGAGTTCCGTTTGAAAAGACTTCGTAAAGTTACAATTTAATACATTCCGTCTCATTCGCAAGCTCTATTATTTCATTCTCAACCCATTCTTCCTAAATGATTGCGATTTGAAATTGTAAGTGCTTCTGTGAATTGAATCATCGTCTTCGTGAAAAGCATATCTCATTTAATGTCGCTATATTTGAAAAGTTGTCAGTATCGCCAACTAAACGTCTCCTAATTGTGCAAGTTCCCGACCAAAGTGTGATTTTTGAATAAACTTTGTCGTTGTGATTGTTTGACATTGCATACAGAGGAGTTTTCTTTAAACTTTTGTACAAAACGACTAATTTGTCTTTGATTTTGTGCAGTCTTAATTCGCTCATAATGAATAATGAACACGTTACAGTGATTTTTTTCCTCGCCCAAAACCTTCAAGAAATCTTTGATGTCTTTCCTCTTCGATGTTCCTTTGTCTCACTTTGACTACTCTTCCATCTGCTCGTCTCTTCATCCTGTGTGACTGCTCCCATTGTCGATAGATTTGACTTTTTAATTTTTGTTTTGTTCCGCCCTAACCGGCTTAATAAAGTCTTTCCTTATTCTGATTATTATTATTATTATTTAGTCATTGACTTTCATAGAAAAGTAGACTGTTAATATTGTTGTGTGAAGAAGTGCGTAGAAGATTTATAGAATATTTCCCTTGTAAACCCATTAAATTCTATTGTTTTTTCCAATTATTTTTTTCAAATTTGGAAACTTTCGAATGTAACACTCAGATTTGTTAAATATTAGATAGTTCACACTGGTAAATTATTTAAAAAATCGATCACAAAGCAATAGAAATGTGATTCTTATGCATCTAAATATTGAGTTCAACTGAATATGGATTGATTGGTTAAAGGTTCTAAAATACTGTATGACACTCACCACAGCATGACGCCTCGCAATTTCCATTGGGGGGGAGGGGAATTTCCAATTCGAATTTTTTAGTATAGACTTTTAAAACTATTAATTTGTAATAAAATAAAATTTTGCGTTTAGTCTATGCGGATATCCTCCATTTTACAGCAATCATGGATTAGCCATTTCTCCTGGAATGAAAAAACGAATAAAGAATGCCCACTATCGATTTCCGCCTAGTGATTGGGACAAAATTACTAAGGAAGGTAAGTTATCATGGTTGTGTGCTGCATCTCTAGCTATTGCCTTCTATAATTTACAGCAATATTTTGAACTCAATATAATCACAGCAATTAGGCCTCTGTTCAAGGCTGTAGCCACGGGGCCAGAGAGGGCACGGCCCCCCTGGGAAAATCTGTGCCCCCCTGAGAAAAATGTAAGCAGTAGTGCCAAAAAATATAAAAGGGTCCCCCCTTTGAACATTTAAAAACACACCACTAATCAGCTTTCAATATATCATTACGTCATAGGTGTGCCCCCTGGGGATTTGGTCTGGCTACAGGCTTGCCTCTGTTTGAAAGAATTTATTCTTAAAACAATTTCTGAAAACGCCGCCTTAAGTTTCTCGCTTGTAGGCATTTGGATTCCGCGTGGGTGTAAATTACGATGCTCTCTGAAAATTTTTCTATTTTTGAAACGGTGTTAGCATGTGTCTCATTGTTGCATTTAAATGTTTGACGTTCGCGTGTCAATTTAATCCTTTTATAAACGGTCGCTATTTATATTGTTTTGTAGTGATGGAACCGTTAATTTGGCTAATTCTGGCACTACTTGGAAAATTAATTTTTATTCCTTGCGTTGTTGTTTTATTGCTCAAATCGTGCAAAAAGTGTATTTGGAATGCGAAATGACGTCAACATTTGGAAATATGCATTTTCAGCAAGCATACAAAGCATTGCGCAATGTGACATAATGACTCACTGACTGAAAACAAATATGCTTTACGATACTAGGCGATCACGTTAATTTCGCAAACGAATTTTATGTTTCACTCTATACGCTCTCTTTGCCTAAACTGTAATAATATAATTTACGCAAACCTCACAGCTTATTTTTTCTTGTTTAAAATTTGTTTCTCATTGTAGAGAGAGGTATAAAAATATTATTTGCCTTTAATTGAATGTAGTAATGGGGTATATAAACGTTGCTTTTTCATTAATTGATAAAGTAATAAATCTATATTAATTCGTGTTTAATGTAAATTTATGTGAACTATACATGTATATAGTATCCAGACTTAAGCAGGGGTCCTGGGCTTGCCGTGAAATTTTAGCTTGTGGAGCACGATTTTTTATAGTTAGTCTTAATAATTCTAAAAATTATCAAATGACAAAATTTTAAACAGAATATGATTTTGGTGTAGGTGTAAAATTTAAAACTACAAACTTTATAGTACTTTGCCTACATTTTGTATCCAAGAAAATGACAAATCAAATATAAAACACGAGTAACAATTCAATTTTGTTGGGTTTAAGTTCTGGTGGTGGCGTATATTTTTTGGGAAATCGGTATAGAAACGTTCAGTGTTCTTATATTGTTTAATGTAAGCTGCATGCATATTACAAGTCTCTCTTTTAAAAACCATCAAAAAGGTATTTGAAATTGCAGATCTTTTATGTGAATATTGCTTTTCATAAGATAAATTTTTTTTGCAAAAATGTTTTACACTATGAAAAAAAATTCTTAAAATGATAAACTCTCATGTGTATAAATATATACCCTAAAGTTTTTGTGGAGAACTTCATAAATAATTATACTTTTTGTAAGGTGTGATTAGATTTTGTATAAATTAATAGAACTTTAAAAACGTATAAACCGTCTCCTTTAATAATTTTCCAGGACTGCGCCTGGCCGCTCTATATTGTAAAAATATGTTGTGAGGCAGGTATTGAAGAACAGAATTTAAAGTGGGAGAATTTTTAAATTTGCAAGTGAAATTGATTAAAATATTTTTTTGTAAATTATTTTAAAAATTGTCAACATCAATGTTAAAACCGTCTCCAAAAAGGACTTGATTCCGACGCATATTTCACATGAGTTCTAAATGTGTTTTACATAATTCGTTTAAGAACCCTGTTCGAGAAACTCTTTTTCCCATTACAAATTATGCAAATCGCTCTAGTCCGTTCCAACACCCTGAATGCTTTTTTCATTATTTATGCATGAAATTGCCCATTAAACTGCTAATCAGCACATATAAAGCAATGTATATCTCAGAAAATGTTAAACGAAATGACACACAAATAAAATAAACAAACGCGCACCTTCTTCATATTTTGTTATTTCCTTTATAAATTCAATGGTTGTATACGCATTACTTTTCTTTTTTTTACTTGTAGCAACTTCACTGCTTCCACTGAATTTCTTTGGAGGCATTATTTGGGACTTAAACACTTTCAAAAATTTGAACAAAACACAGCACCTACACATATGGCAACATGGTTGGTAACAAAGAGAGCTATCAAAACGTTCGAACTCCGACTAGATTTTCGTTCATTCACTCCTAGGTTTCTTAAATTTGCAGATTTTCTTTGAATGCGCAAGTTTCTTAAATTTGCAGATTTTCTTTGAATGCGCAAGCGTCTTGCTTTTCACATGAAAGTTTGGCTTGAAGTGTGAAAGTAAGTCACATGCATGAAGCTAGAGAGGAAAATGTATAATTAGGAAAACAGCTAATGAGGTTTTTAGGTTTGAGTTGCTGAGCACATTGCTTAAATGAAAACTAAGCATTTACATTATACGCTTTAGCTGATTCTGTGTATTATCTTCAGAAAAAAATAGTTCACATAAAAATTTAAACAATCTTTTATATTCAGAAGTCCGGATTTTAATAAAAAATCGGATTGATTTTTGAATAAACGTCGGATTATTTTACAACCCTGATATACATATTGATCTGTACACTTTTTGTGTTTTTCAGTTGACAGCCCTCTTTGTACAATGTCATTCAAATATAGTGCTAAAATAGGGAATATCAAAAAATTCTTCATTTGGCAACTGTCTAGTGTAAATATATAGTTGGCATAACTAAGGCACTAAGTTTTAAAAAGCCCTTTGTATAATCAGGAATGTTCACTTCGACATGTACGTACAATTTTGAATATTTTTTATCTATTGTTCCTTAAAATTGTAATAAGCAATTAAAGTTGCACAATTTTAGCAAAAGACTTGGTTTCATCGCTTTTAAAAGCAGAGCCTGAAAAAAGGTTAACAATTGAAGGTGTCCTCAACCATCCCTGGATTAGGGTTTGTTTTTCATAATTACTATTTTATCTTTACAACTAATTTAAAAATTATACTATATTTTAAGTAGTTATTTCTCTTCTTTCTGTGCTTTTGTATATCCTCAGGTGTAGTTTGATTAAAATATTTCTAGTTTTGATGATTCTGCCTCACAATAAAATATCAAGTAATTTATTTTTAAAAAAATTAATTCTTGTGGTTGTAGTATTGAATTTCTGCTCAAAGAAAACGCAAATAGAAACCTTAAAAGACAATCTTTTAGAATTTTTATATGATAATATACAGGGTGGTGTATAAATACTGTCAAAACATTTGATTAACATATTTTAAACGAAAATGACATCAATATTTGAGGAATCATATTTACTTTCAAAATGTACTCCTTTAGTTTTGATATTTGACACTGGCAGGTATTTTTTTCTATATTTTCTATATTTTGATGTCATTCCAACTCAAGAACTCTGTGAGAGAGTTATTTTCAAATCGCCGACTATTCAAGCTGGATGGACCCTGGGAATTAATCCTATATGAAAAGTTTGAAGGAATTCAGAACTGTCGCTTGCAATGACCAATTGCCAATCCAATTGTTGAAGAATGCAAAAATAATTTTGAATAAGTTGACGCTCTAAATAAGTGCAAAAGATATTCTTGAGGGCTATATTGTTAATCCCATTTCATCTTATTGTTTCCAGTCTTTAGCAACTTGTGGAGCTGCAACAAGAACTGAAAAGAGTTCGCTACTGTATACAGAAGAATGCCGGTGTTTACGGTTGTTCTTTTGATCATAATGCTGTTCCAATTGAATGAGCATTGTTCGACTTGAACTAATTGAACACTGCATTTAGAATTTCAAGAAAATAGTTTGTAATTATATATTTTAACTATTTATCAAAGTGCATAGGAATCCCCGTGGCAGTTCAAAGTTTGGCAAATGTAAGCAAGTAGAAATCACTTGTTACTGCTTTTACTTCCAGAACGGAACCAAATAATGTGGCTAAATTTAGAGTTTTATTAAACGAACACGCTGGATCCATCATTAGGATATGCCATTTCACAAACAATGAGTTCCTGTCACTTGATATTTAATAGTTTTTCTGTTATTTCTTTCCTCACATATGCAGCGTTCAATTTCATAGCTGAATCCCTTCACTGTCTGAACTTTAGAGATTCCCTTCACGAATTCATGAATAATTAATTCATCTAATTATGGAGCATTAGATATTATCTGTTGATGCTTTGATATGAGAAGTTGTCACAACCACAAACCTAAAAAATACTGCTGCATGTAGGTAATATCAATTATTGGTCAATTGTTCCTTTCTCTAGTTAATAAGACAAACAAAATCGCCAGTCAAAGAAAATCTTCCCAAAGTCAAAGACTGTCATTGTGTTTGTCACTTCCTCGTGCTGCTCCATGTAGTTAACAATAAAGTGAAGTGCCTCCATTATATTATTGAAGTAAGCTTGCTGCATAGACATTGAGAATTAATGTGTTCAACACAAGAATCGTAGCATTTTTAATGTCACCATGCAGCAACAAAGTTGCTAAACCCACCTTCAAAATATCTGAGTATTGGGTTTCCATTTAAGCCAAAACAAACCATATTGAATGTACTTACATTGTTAGTATCAATTTACTAAAGTGAAATGGTCTTTATATTCTTTATACTTAGTATTGATTGCATTGGTTTGTGTTCTACATGTATTTTGATTCGCAACAGCTTTTCTTGTGCCTTTTGACAGTATATATATATATATATA
>CABFPE010000904.1:30602-86034 GCA_900660155.1 Hofstenia miamia | reverse complement strand
ATCTAAAAAATGTTTCATCTAAGAAAGATATGATTAATTACGTTCATTTAAATGCCCAGAATTTATCTAATAAAAATTGCGATTACAAGTTACTTATTAGCAATTTTTATGAAAATATAGTGCTAGCAATTACTGAGACATGGTTTACCTGCAATAACCTTGATCATGTCTGGTCAGATAACAATAATCAATATAGATTATTCAGAAAAGATAGAACTCATTGTAATATTCTCGGTAAAAGCAAGGGGGCGGGTACTCCTTCTAGTACCGAGATCATTTCATCCAAAGCAACGGAATGATATAGTAAGCTCAGAAAAATTCGAAAGCCTTTGGGTTGAAATTGATAACCCTATCAAAATGTCACCTTTTAAAAAGCAATTATGTTTCATACTGCCCAAATAAATTTATTACTAATGAATTTTTTGAACAACTTGAGAAAGAAATTTTACTGGCCTACTCAGAAAATAAAGATTTAATATTAATGGGTGATTGTAACCTAAATTACTTAAATAAACATAATAAACCGATTAATCTCTTTTTTAATACTTTTAATTTGAAAACGGCAAATGCCTTCATTCCTACAAGAATCACAGCCAACAGTGCAACTTTGATTGACTATGTTGCACTGCCCTAAAATAATCTTGGTTTCTTATACTACTCCTCTGAATGTCCATTATCTGATCACTGTATAATATATGCCAGCTTCTTTAAAGCTAAAGTATAATATATGCCAGCTTCTTTAAAGCTAAAATACGCTCTGAAATATCCAAAAAATTGAGCACTATTCGCAAAAAATCGTCTGATAATATAGATAACCTGAAAAACGCACTTTCACGTGAAACTTTGACTTCTGTATACGTTGCGATTGATCCTAACAACATGATCAAAAACTTTCTTGATATTCTTAAATCCTATTTAGATGAATATTATCCTGAAAAAATATCCTTGTTACTAATCATTCTCGCAAAAACATAAATAATGATAAGCCTTGGCTTTCCAATTTCTGCAAAAAATTAATCATAAAAAAATGATGCTTTTAAATTTTTTTCTAACGCCCGTACTCCTGAAAGTTATGCATTATACAAAAAGCTAGAAATATTTCTAATATAGAAAATCGGAAACCTTATAATGAGTATATTAAACATGAATATAGAAAATTAACGAACCAAAAGAGTAAATGGAGATGGATTAACTAAATCTCGAATTGTACCAAATCAAAATCTTCTCCCATAGAAAAAATTGTAGACCCCGAAGGAAATCAATACTTCTCCGATTTTGAAATTTCCAATATTTTCAATCAAGCATTTGCAAAACTAGGTAATTATGAAGATCCTCAAACAAAATTCCAGAAAATAAATCCTAATAGGCACACCCCTGAATTTGGTTTTCGCTTTATAACAAGTTTTGAAATAATTAAAGCAATCAAGAAACTAAAATCAAACAAGTCAAACGGCCCCTCGAGAATTCCAATATGGCTACTAAAAAACAATGCGAAATATATTGCCGAACCTTTAAATTATATCTTTATAATGGAATATTTTTCCCGATTTCTTGAAACAGGCTTATATTACTCCAATTTACAAAAAAGACGACCCAAAGTGTCCCAAAAACTATCGACCTATATTTATTACATCACCAATCAGTAAAATATTTGAAAGACTATTACATGAACAAATTTCACTTCATTTAAATTATCATAAACTGTGGTCTAAACCACAATTTGGTTTCAGAAAAAATTACTCAACATCAGATGCACTTATACAAACGACAGAAAAATTGAGAGCACTATTAGACTCTAATAAATTTGTTGCTATTGCCTGTCTTGACCTCTCAAAAGCATTCGATTCTATTAACCATGAGATATTAATAAGAAAATTAAAAAATATTAGTTTTTCTCACCTTATATCTAATTATCTTGCAAGAAGAGTGCTGGCAGGTTTAGCCGACATAGCCACCTAAATGATTTTTTTAAACGGCTAATAGGTACTGCCGGTTACAATTCTGTTTTAGAGCCACCAGGTTTATGTCGAAGCGATGGGAAACGACCAGACGGAATGACCTTAATACCCTGGTCTCGCGGACAATCTCTCGTGTGGGACGTCACCGTTGTGGATTCACTGGCGCCTAGTCGCATTTGTCGGGACGTTAATCATATCAAAGAGGCCGAGGAACGCAAAGCTGCAAATTATACCGAGAGATCCAATAGCGGCTACTTGGCTAAAAAGGGGTTGCTGTGATTTTCAATCAAGTTTAAGTTCGTTTTAATGTTGGCATTGTGGAATTAACTGATGAATTGGAAGTTGCCTCATATATTCCTGTAGAAAACAAAGCTTTTTGATATTGGTTTTAACATGCGCTTTTTTTAAAACTCATTTGTACTTATGTGTTCATTATTTGATGTTTATGTTATTAAACGTTGATTAATAAATAATAGAGATACAAAAAAATTACTTAAGTAATAGACTTCAGCGAGTTAAATTAAATGATTCCTTTTCAAATTGGTTGTCTGCCAATAATGGTGTACCTCAAATAATCATACTAGGTCCCCTGCTTTTAATATTTATGTGAATGACATGAAGGAAATTCCTTACTGCGAAATAACACAATACGCCGATGATAAATCTATTTACTGTGAAAATAAATCCTTAGATTAAGCTATAAAAGTTATTGAATTGAATTGTATAACAAGGCATCATTTCAAGAAATATATATATACAATTAACAAATGTGTATATGAATCAATTGATAGCGTGTAATTTCCACAAAAATTTTTACTACATAGAAGAAGAAGAAGAAAAATCTATATTCAGAAATTGTTTTAACAATAAATAGAAATACTGATAACAAATTCTGAAAGCGTCAAGAAAGTAATACAAAACTAAACAAAAAAAAGAAACAAATATTTACAAATCAAAAGTGGTTAACTTGGGCTATGCCATCGACTACCAAGTTTTATACATAATCTAGCTTGATAAAGGTCTCCAATACCAATTCCGTAGTTTTCAAATATAGAGGTTTCACTATCTTTGAATTTGTTAAGTAAAAACTTATCAGTAACTTTCTTTGTTCCAAAAATATCGCATAGTAACCCAATTGTTTGTACCAGCACCGTTTTCATTCATAGTTACTATTTTGTAGCTTAGTTCATTGAACGTGGCCTGATGTTTGTCTCGACCATGCTCCAGCATTTAATCAAAGAAAAGCTGAAGAAGATTATCAAACAAATTTCCAGGAGATGTATGACGAATTTTGAAAATAATATTGTTGCGGTAAATCAGTGTTGATATTTTACATTAAATTTGTGTATTTAATTCCGTTTTTTTAGAAAAATTGTAACTGGTGATTTTAAATTACTTTAGTATGTAAAGTTGTTTTTGCAAATCATTTATTATTTTAAATATACTTTTGTGTTTTTAATTAAAATTGATCAAATAAATTTCAGCTAATTTTTGTAAATTTAATATTTGAAAAAATTTGATTAACTTGGCGAACATTCACTGAAATGCTAAAACCCTAAATTGGATAAAACCACTTTTGTGCTATTAGCATGTCTAATTCGAAAATTACTTGTAATAGCCTCATCAAGTATATTGATCGACCCATTCAAATGCAAATTCTTTAATAATTGTTCCGCGCAATCATGTTAAACGTATACACAACATTACAATTTATTGTTAATAAAGATCTTCAATAATTTAAATAAAACATTAGACTAAGATATTTCGCTCAATTTGAGCATAGGGAATTTTCCCTCTAAATATGCATTATTTAATTAAAAGATTATCATGTAAATAAACGTTGATTAGAGGTAATTTGTGCTGAGATATATATACATACATACATACATACATATATATATATATATATATATATATATAATCATCTTTGGTGTTAAGACTTGGTTGCATTGATCTTATGTATATACTTTCGATTACCTTGAAATTTTTGGGGATGGTAGATCTCAAAATTTTGATGTCATAATTTATCCACATTTTCTGAGGTGTTCTGATATTATTAACTTAGTTTCGTGTTCTATTAATCTTCTGCTTAGTTGTCTGCTACTATATCCGTACCCAGGGCTTGCAAAAACAAAGATTATTTCAATGCATGGGCGAATTATTGTTAAAATTCCGTTTTATTAATTTTGTACGTGTAAAAATATTATTGTAAAAATATTATGTGATTACTTCTAAGCTTCATGTACTTTAGCAAAAAATTTGCTTTAAACAATTGTATTAAGCCAATATAAATATTTTATAAATATTCGTACAAATAAGTTACGAATAATTACAGTGGATAACACGCAGAATTTTTATAGCGCCTGGTTTTAACAAGCCCATAAATAGGAACGTTAAAAGAAAATTGCAGGAAAATTGATAAATAGGAATTCCCAATGAAATTATATCTTATACAAACATTGTTTCTAAACTTATGGATGACACCAATTAACAAAAAGTATCTACCCATGATTCTAGCAATCATCTAATGTCCTTGCTAAATACTTATCATTTTCTCAATTGAGTATGGCTGTAATTATATACCAGAGTGATTTACTGCATTCGAATTTAAAATACTCCTAATTTAATGGGCACAGGTGTAAGAATAGTTATTTAATGTAAATTATGGAAAAATACCATATAATGCATTGGATTACTTCAAATAAAATCTAAGAGTTGATGTGTTTCAACAATTACAGAACGAAAGAATTTCATCATTGTAACTATGAATATATTACACACGTTTTAGAAAACACCTAAACAATTCAAAATCTTATTACACACACAATGTAAAAAGTTTTTACAAAAGCAATAGAGAAAGAAAAAAAGCAAAATTCACGACAGACCAATCAAATTTATTGCACAAAGAGAGTCAGTTTGTAGTGGTAATGATTGGAAAACATAAATTGATACTGAGCTTAAACAATTATATTGATTGACAATATTATGAAATTAAAAATTTAAAAAATGAACATTGTTGAAAGCGCCTATGCCAAATGACCTAGCAACGGCGACAAGCGTCGAAGACTCCGCGCACGTCAGTTATTTTCAGTGAGCGACTCATTTGAAGCGTTGTTATTTGTAGCATCACGACGCGGTGGCATTCGCTCATTAATCTTGTCATACATTTTTGCCTCGTTGAATCCACTGATCTTTTTGGAAGGATCAAATCCAGTCAAAGCTAAATACAAGAATCAATTCCATTCTTGCAACTAACAGAGAAGTGTACCCAGAAAAGATCATCATTTACCAAACATTTATATAGAACAAAAATCCATTTGAAAATTGTTTTAAACGTGTATAAAAATATTCTTTCCCACAATGGGCAAGACAATGCTAGCAACTGATGACAAAATATAACTTACACGGCAAATATATAGTTAACTGGGCACACTAACTAAACGATATTTTCAAGATGCAAAAGGACAACTACATTCCACAAGCCCATGCAAAAGTGAGTAAACATGCCACAAGTATGACAACCAAAAACCTTACTTAGCTATAAGTCGCAAAAAACAATCAAAGCTGATGATACACTGATATGAACATTTGGAGGAATTAAGCGCGTTAATGAAATTCTTTACTTCTATACACCAGAAAACGTTTCACACAAAGATTAAAACGCAAAAACCACTACATTTATATTTAAAATATAATCATCATGTTCGAATACGTGCATATGAGAGAGAAAGCATTAGATACAAACATGAAACATCAAGCAAGCAGATTGTTTAATTTTCTCAGGGTTGAGATCTATAAAAAATATAAGACCAAAATTAGTTGAAGAATAAGTCAGGCTTCTATTGCAGCCAAAAGATCATCATTTTCTTTCACAAAGGAAAACTTGAAGGGTTTTGCAATATTTTGAAATTATGAAAATCATGTTGATATATATTTTCATAGTTGCACATAAAATTATAGAAAAGTGCGCGACTATGTGCATAAAAATAAATTTTGGAATAGTACAAAAACACAATAGAATGGTATTTGTGAATCTATTGAAAAGTAGTTTTAAATGAAATCGTCTCAACCCTGTAATGTAGAGAGAAGCTAATGCAATGGAAGCCGATGAAGACCGAAAGTTGGATGCTATGTGAAGCTTTAGAATGAGTGCTTACCATTGTTGAGAGAATGCGAACCTCCAGACAGTACTCCGGTAGGTAGTCGACCGTTTGGTGTGAGTCCCTTAAGAGTAACTACTGTTTCACTCTCTTCCCTAAGCGCCCAAGGGTAAATAACATTAATTGAACATTGAATAGGAAAGCACACGGCAATTTTTCACATTCAAAAGTTTTAAAAGTTATTCCATACTCCCGCATATAACACAAATGAATACACAAGCATGAAGGAATAAGAGTAGTTCTTAGTCTATGTAAAGGATTGATGCACAACATTTACATTCCTACCCTGTTAATAAGGTCATTTTCCTTACCATTGGTGAGTGTATCTTTGCCTCCAGACAGCGCGCCAATTGGCAACTGTCCGTTGGGAGTCAAACCTTTCAATTGCAATACACTCTCACTCTCTTCTCTATAAAGAACATCAATAATAATTAAATCTACTACCGCTTAAACTCATTCCATGCTTAAGTAAACTTAATGCAAACACCAATGCTCAGTGAACATTAATTTCAGGCATTTATTCGTCACTTAACTGTATCATCGGATAAAAAAATTAAGAACTTGCGAATGTCTACATTGTGTCAACGAAAATAAAACGGGATAAAATTAAATAGTTTAGTAAGAGGAGATGGCGGATGCGGGAATGAAATTTGTATTATTAGTCGATCTTTACAAGATCAAGAAGTGCAATCAATTCAATGAACAGCGCAATACAGTGAGCAATCGTCACATATGCACGATTTGGTTGCAACAAAAAAACGGCGGTAAATTTGAAATAGTTGCGCATAAAAAATTGATTGGAATGTCGCAGTGGAAATTCACAGCATGTTACTAGAAATGAAATGTTTATTCCCAAGCGGCTCACCTATGTTAAAATTAATAATGAACATAGTTGAATAGAAAATAATTTACATGATAGAATTTAAAGACACTACAACATCGCTTCACAACTGACAATGTCCTTTGAAGTTGAGAAGTTCGAGGTCGCGAATGTGAGTAAAACACATATCAATTGAAAACAAGCAACGGGACAGGCGTTTACATGAAAAATTCTAATTATAAATTCATTTCGAATTCTAAATGTGAACAGGTTTAAATAATACAAAAGCCAATTTCCCACAGATAATGTAGAAATATTGAGGTTGAATTGATTGCATGTATAACTTAAAGAGGAGAGTAGCATACCGTAGCACAGTGAAAACTCTAGAAATTTTACCAATCGCTCTGATTTTGTTTTTAATCACTTCCTTGCGATACATCACCTGACTTGCCTCAACTAAAAATGACGACGGTTGATAGTATGGTAGATAAAGATTCATACCTCCCTCGTCTTCTGTGATCAATTCATCGTCAGAACAGATATTGAGGACATTGACCAACATTTCAGTAACTAAAATTGTATTCGATAGACAATTTAAAAGCTACAACTAACACATACCTTTCTCACCAACAAAAGGAAGTGACCAAGTGAAGACGTCCATAAAATTTGGCAGCCAATAAGGATGGGGCGAGCAGTTAAATTGTCTGATGTTCATGACGTTGTTTTCATATTTCAGGATTGCAGCTAAAAATATCCATTTCAGCAAAATATGCCTAAAAAATTTCCAAAAACTTTGAAGTGCTTTGTAAACAGTAAATGCTATTCTAATGACTTAGTCCCACAAACCTTTAATTATTATTTCATACTTTATCACACATGATCTCTTTTTACGTTTTATTGGATAGGGTGTCCAAAAAGCACTATGCACTGAAAACTTTGTGTTTAAAGTATTTTTTTTAAAAATTGATAAAGGTAGAAGAGCTGCGAGTTTAAAATAATAAATTATCTTTTACTGAAAGAAGATGGTGGTCACGGTTGAACAGTGTATGTTCTTTGCAGGACATCTTGACGAAGCTATTACGTCATCCACATAAATAACAGTTCTTCATCACATGAGAGAAATGGATTACGAAGCGTGTGTTCATTTCAGCAGATAGTTTCAAAAGTTAGTATTGAAAAACGTTGAAAATATAATGGATGAAATTTTTTGGTTTCACCCGTCGGGTTTTGTAGATTCTCAACACAATTGCGTCTGGGATTGGTGGAAATCCTTACAAATTTAAACAAGGTTATGCACAAACAGAATGTGAGTGTTTGGTGTGCTGTTTTTCGTAAGCACATCATTGGTCCCATTTTCTTGAGAGAAACCAATTCAAAATGATATTGCAGCATAATAATCGAAAAGCATTCACCTCCGAGCTTTTAGAATAATGGTTCAATAGGGATAACGCAACCTGCCACAGCCCTGTGGCCACTATGCAGTTTCCGAAGAGCTCCTTCGAAAACCGCGTAATTCCTCGAGAGCTGGGGTCTTCTTGGTTACCTGACTTGACCCGGGCTGATGTTTTCTTACGAGGTGCTCTGAAGGAAAATGGTTTCTGCAGGAATCCAGACACCGTTATGAAGCTTCAAACGGCGACAACTACTAACAAATTAATTCCCAAATTTTGAAGATGGTCTTTTCGAACATTCAAAAACATTTGAAAGCATGTCTAGAAATCCAAGGCGAAAATTCCCAGCAGCGTTTGTAGTAATGTTTTGTTAAGTAAATTTCTCTGTCATTTTGCTGCACAGTGATTTTATTAAAAAGTTTGTTACTAATACTCGTACATCAATTCTCACGTTGCTTAGTCAAAATGTATGTGCCACTACCTTGAAAAAGCCAATGCTTCAAAACACGTAAAACACTTTGCCTACTAAGTCGATTTTGATCTCTTGCTAAACGGCACCATAAATTGAGGCCTCATTGGCGAGTATAAAACTTAAGAGTATCTGATGCAATAATTACCTTGGGGTATGTTGAGTGGAAGTGATCGATGGCGTCATATTAAAGCATTCCTTCATTAAGAACTGAGTAGAATTAAAATTATCATTTTCAAATAGTGGTTGAACTTCTTTTCGTCAGATGATTTTAACTTTACGAAAAACGGTAATATTGAATTTCATGCATCCATAAACGTAAATATATTGCGAATTCGTTTATGAACATATATTTCCTCAGTAATAGGAAACTTCATGAGCCAAAATAAGCAACTCATCCTAATCAATCTATTGTGTCACAAAAGCAATATTTTAACAAATTATGCCCAAGAAATAATATAACTATCATTATTGCAAAGTGCTAAGTTACTTCGCATAAATACATTCTTAATCGCTGAATTAAAATTTAAGAACACAAATGTGAGTACATTAAGCAAATTGGCAGAGGATTCTAGACCTCCAATCACCGAACTCAAAATGGGTATGTGGGCCGCACCAAGCCAAACTGGGGTTGGCCGGAGATATTCGAAAATGGGTTAACATTTTAAAAAATAATGTTATGCCATACTACACGCAAGTCAAACAAAATGCAGTGAACGCTACATAAAGAATGTGTTGAAAAAAAAATTTACATTTTAAAGTTTTACATTAGTACAGTACTTTTCTTAAACGCATTTTTTCAATTTCAGTGTGCAGATTTTATTATAGATTTCTAACACCTCACACATCTAGCAAAATCGAAAATTTAAAGAAATTATTTTGACAGAAATCATAGCACGCGCCATAACAGGAAAGCACATTTACCCATAGATGTATCAAGATCCCTGGATTGACAAATTTCATAATAGGCTTGTAGAATGTGGACATAACCGATTGTTCCCCACAACTTTATTTAAAAAGTTCCAACATTATGGATTAGCAACTTGTCAAACATGTTTGGAAAGCAAACTGCTGTGAAAAAAATACACTTAAATCAGTCATGAAATATTCCCAGCGTTGATAATAAAAGAACAAGAAAACGATAAAAGCGTACAAATAATTCTTACCCCACTCTTCCTAAACATGCCTCTAGTTAAATAAGTAAGAAATTGAAAAGTATTGAATAAATATACAAATGGATGTACAAAGTAGAAATTAAGAAGCGCGAACTAACTTTATTATTAACAGAAATTTAAAAAGCAGTATTACGCACAAAGGAAAATTAAGAAATACAATTAAGCGAATAATGAATTGAAAAGTGTATAATAATTTGAAAAATTAAATAAACTTAAAACTAAGAATGTAATTCAATTTAATTCGACGAAAGGAAATGCCGTCATTAGAAGAAAATTTAGTAGCGTACGTTTATTAATCAGAGAAAGGATTTCAATAGTGGTGGATTTATTAAAATATTACAGAATGTGCTTTCAACAGGCAGTGAAAACCACAATTATATTTAATCTTCATCACACATCTTTCATAATATACATCGCGATAAGAGCCTCTATACACTGGGTTCATCATATGGTTTAAGAGAAAATAAATTCAAGGATTTCTCAATCAGTTTTGAAGGTATATATTACTGATCCTAAAGCACCCAGAAAACCCATAAATTTCAGGTGTCGTGTTGCTGTGGGTGTCGAGTACCTATAATACCAACATGTTTATTTCAAAGTGAAGCAGCATGCACAATCTAAACGAGCACAACACAAGTTTAAATGAGTGTTTTGACTGTATAAGCTAGGCTCCACACTAAAAACAGTAGAAACAGTAAACAGGAAAAATTAGGCTACTGTACATTTTTAATCACTGACATTTCGGACAATGTGAACTACGTTTGCTTTTAATTACGTAATTATACTTAAATTATGCGTTTGTTTGCCGTATTGGCTTAGGATATACAGGTATTACTGTGGGCGTATGATTCAATTTAAGGGTGATTTCAATTGGCCTTTTTTTCAAATACTGAATTCTATATAACGTATTAAAATTTCTCAACATTTCACATAGCCAATCTTTAGGTCCATTTTTGCCAATTTTGGGCAACATGTGGAATTACATTAAGACAGTTGAATGGAAAGTTGTTTTAAAAAATTTTTAATCGCATTTTACATTTTTGAAATGATTTTTAAGAAAAACTAAAATATTTGTTTGAGAATAAAAACACGAGATTAAGTCACTATTCAAAATAGAGATGACTGAACAAACACACAAATTGAATTTTAATTTTAAGAATAACTATCAATTTTACATCATCGCAAGTTGTTTAAATTTTATTGATAAGCAGTGCAATTGTCCAAATGGCAGTACACGCATCTGTAGGAGTTTTAGGTACATAGAGGGCCCATACTGTTTCAAATGTAAACCCAAATATATTGAAGGACTTCTCATTACTGTAAACGAAAACCAAATTATGACATTTAAGGAATTCAATGTATTTTATGAATTATTTATGCTGCAAATGGAAATAGATTTCTCGTTGAAAAAAGTTTAGTTGATTATCTTTAATCTAGCAAGTTATGCAATTTCGAGATACGTAATTGTAAAAATATTGGTCCTAATGACTGTTACTCAGTCTACATGGAGACCATGGATAACTAGTATTTTGCATCTAATGGTACATTTTCTTAAATATTGGCTTAATAATTAAGGGAATTTCTATTGCTTCCTCAAGTGCTAGTTTTCAAAAATCATAAAAATATATTTTTAAAATATAGAAGACGAAAATGCAGTTATCTACAAATGCAACACGAAAAATTTCAGAAACTTTCGAAAGTTGGAATAACGAGCACTAATTATGTATTTGACCATCTTGTTACCCCTTCCTACCGAGGGTTTATCGCCGCTCACAATAATATTGGGCGGTAAATTTTAGCGCCAGTTTATTGGTCTGTTCTTATGAAAATATAGTTTAGCAGCAATGGCCGAAAGTTTTGTAGACTTTGGTGTACAATATCACTAGATAGAGATTATATCTCCTTTTGACAACAGACTACAGAGAAAAGGCGCACAAATGACCATCATCTTAAAGAGATTATTAATGATAGCTACAGTCTTCCACTAGATTTACAGACAAGTATTGTCATGAAAAAACATATATCCAAGGAAATTTCTAAAATTTACGCAATGAAATTGGATAGCAAAAAAATTAGATACACAACGAGCATTAAGACATGGTTCTTTAAAACTAGTTGCCATTACAAAAGACCTTTATTCACGCTCGTAAATTTTGTTGAAAAACTTCATTTTTCTTTGAATATTTCTTAATATAGAGCAAGAATGACCTCGAACTAGTTTTTTAGAAGCAAAATTGATAGATTCACAATTTCCATTGTCATTTGCAAAAAAAATTAAACGTTAATGAAAAACTATTTCCATTATTAATGATTTATTAGCTATTTTCATGATAACGTTTGGAAAATGGAACTTTTGATGTGGAAGCAATGAATGCATTACTATATATCAATGCTGATCCAAAAAAAGTGCCACCCAATAATGTGTTTGAAGTGTCTAATAGAAAAAGTACCCAAGTCACATTTTTGCTGTTTTGAGACGTTGGAAAAGTACTCAAGTATCGAGCTAAAAGTTCCCTGTGTAGGAGCACATAAGATTTCACAGTTAATTTGAGATAAGCGTCCATAGACATAAATTTTGAAAATAAATAGAAAATATCAATTTCTTCAATGTATTCTCTATGATACATATTGAATTCCTATAAACTTTCGGATTCTTGATTACATGTGAAATATTCGCACTTTCTGACCAGGTAGGCAATCTTTAGAAGACAATAGAGTAGTAAGTGTTTATGCCAATTGCAAAAGTTTTACACTATTCAATTTCATAAAAACTTGCCCTTTAAAAATATCAAAAATGGGAATTTTTTTAGAGGTAATAGCCCAGCGAATTTTTATTCCATGTTTACACCATCTATTTGCAATCGATGAAATATCGCAATTATATTTTTGAAAGAACTAAATGGCGGCACAACTTAAAACTCATAAGAAAGTATCTAAATTAATTAATTATTAATGCAAAAAACTGCTAGAAGATTATGACAATTCGCCCACGCATTAGCGCTTTATTGTGAAACCATTTGAACATAGATTATTGTACACCACATTTCTACCAAAAAAACAAAATGTTAAAAAAGAACTTTTCAAAAATAACAAATTTTGGAGAAAGCATGCCTATGCAATAACTGAACATTTCGTTTACTAACACGTCAGCCAAATGACATTACACCCAAAAAAGCGAACTTAAATTGAATAGATATTGCAAAGCATTTCATTGGCCACGGGCAGAGCTGGGAAAAATCCGATTTAAATTAAAAAAATGAAAAATCGGATTTTTTATCTAAACTTCAATTTTACCCAGACCATCATTCAAGGTAGTAAATATTAGAAATCCTTTTGATGCTACTATTCTTGAAATACAATAATTTAATCAATTTTAAATAAACTGAAAATAAAAAAACATGCAAAACAATAAATTCAGATTTTGCCAATTCATTCCAATAATAAGGCAATGACTTCAAAACAATTAGAATACACTACTTTTATCTCTTTTTGGTGTACTTGATTTAAATCAATAATTGAACTAAGAATGTGCTTTGATTTAAATCCGATTTAAATCTACCACCACTGGCCACGGGTCAGGATTGCCAAAAAGGGTATTTTTTACAAAAAAACGTTTTAAACATTTAAAACAATGATTTGTGCTATTAGACAGAAACAGCTCAGGGTACGAGAATTTTGTTAAAAACACATAATAGCAAACACTGAATTATGGTAAACTTATCAACCTTCATTTTTCGTCTTCATACACGTAAACAAAACAGAAGTTTTGCTATTTTTGCCGTACGGAAAATCGGTTATAAATGTACGAATGGACGAATCCCAAAAAATATTTTCCAAACTTCGCCTATATAAATTTGAGAAAAAAATACTGAAAAAAACTGCAAAATACAATTGTTTTAAACAGTGTATAAAACAGGTTTTAAAGAGGTCCTGTTTAAAAAATGCCAACCCTGCCACGGGTAGAGCAATTGAAGCGGTAGGAAGTTATAATGCAAACCTTTGTTATTGTAAACATCAAGATAGTTAGGAGCAGAGAATATGGTAATAAGCGATGGGAAGCCAGTGGTTTGACTCTTCCTGTACATTCTATATCCTGCATCTTGTGCTTCGTGTGCTCGTATAACTGAAAGGAGGTTGTTGTTCGTCAGGAAATCACATGTAGCTGCATAACTAAACACAATCTCCGCTAAAAGCGAATCATCCATTGCGCTAAGTTATTTACAGATCATTCTGGAATATATTAGGATGTAGAAGTTTCAACATTGATGTCAAAAATTTTAATAAACAAAGGTATTTGTACATAACAGTCATGAGAAAGTGCGGATTAGGCCAGAAATTACACTTGAAAAAAAGCATCGTTATGATTTTAAATTTTGGCGTCGGCTTAATCGGCGATGCTAGCAAAAATTCCTGTTTTTTCGGCTTATTGGGAGAGTAGGTCTAATCGCCGGAAGCTACGGTATTTCCCTGTAAGAACACTTTTGCAAATCCCTATTTTATTGTATGGTTTATATTCCTTTGCATCATCCTCTTTCTCTCGATACAAGAATTCTTTGAAAGTTGTGAGACTTGTGAATCTGAAACCCGAGCAAAATGGCACAGTGCGTGGTGAATTATAAAGTATTTTCATCTAAGAAGTGCCACTGGGCTTTGACGCCACAATTAAATCTATAATACATTAATTCTATTATTAAATTTTTGAAAAATTTTTTGGTAATTGAAGATAACACACCTTCACGTTTAAACACTAATAATAAACAATAATAATAAATAAATGACTGATCATTGCATGTTGTCCGTATTGCATTGTTTTGATATGATGCCTGTAGTGAGATACAATGAAAATGCTCCTCTTGGATCACCATTTCATGACAAGTGATCTAACAGTCCCCCGTTTTGGAATAGGCTCAAAATGTGGACCAACTTTTCTATATCATGATGATAATCCTTCCTGTACATTGCCCGACGTTGGATTGAGAAATCATGTTGACAAAATGAAGCATTATAAGAAACTTCCTTCCCTCCTTGCAATCACTACTTCACGTTTATATTCATGTAGGTTTGACAAAAAAACAAGGACTATGTGAATTATGCAACAAACATTCTTGGATGAGCTGCACAAGTGCAATGCCTCTGGAAATGTTTCTCACTTTGTCATGAAAAGTAGCGTCCTATCAGTATAGTGTTAACACACTTTCTGATGAATATATTCGTGAAGCAGTCATGTTTTCTAATATGATTCACTTTATGAGCCCAATGCCTCGTTTAGTCAAATCCTCAATATATTTGGCTATTGTATACATATATAGAGAAAGATCCATGCAATGAGACCAATTCTTCCATTATTAATCAATTTCAATACTTTGTATCACGAAAGCCCAATGTCAGTTTTCAGAGCCAGCTATTCATTTAGTTAAAATACTGCATAATTGTCAATGTGAACACTGAGATAATTTTTGTAGGATAACATAGCTATATTCGCTCTGACTATCATTGGCTTTGCGGAGTTAATGAAGAATTGCGTGACTATAAACTTCACGCTTTCTTGATGGAATAAAAGGAAAGCTAATTAGATTAATTAGGTATTAAGTATTGTGATTTTGGAACGTCTTAAATATTTACACAAATTCAGAAAACAAAGAATTTATTCAATTTTCGGTAGACGGATAGCCTAGTAGAAATGAAACATTCTGAAAGGTTTAGAATACTTTGCAGTTGACGGATTAGTTGAAAGACGAAAAAAAGTTTTAAAATAAAAATATATCTTCCATAATAGAAGCCATGAGAATTCAATAAAATCTTAAAGCATGTCAGGATGCATTTAAATGGGTTTGAAGAGGTTACAATAAATTCAACTGCCCATTAGAAACATTGTCTGTAAGTAAAATGCTAACGCTACTTATCAAGAAATAAAAGGAGTTTTAAAAAAACGACAACGGATGAGTCATCGATTAATTGTAAACGAAACATACAATTAAACAGCGAATGTTTCAAAAGCAAAAAAAAACAATTTAATACTACATAAAAACAAGCAAGCAGACAGACGATTACAGACTACTAACAAATAGTTGGTTGTGAGACAAAAGTTGAAAACTAATACAAGGAACAAAATACTTCATCGCTATATCTACTGCATATGAATTTCAACATCTGAAGTTGTAACCAAATTTTCTATGGCTCTATATAGCCTACAGGGTGAATGAATCCATATCCCTATTACTGTAAAATAATCATTAGATAAGCAAACACCCGAAATTTCAGGAGCAGTTTAGAAAAGAACCGATAAAACACACTTGAATATAAAACAAGGTTGGAACAAAATGTTTTCGAAAAATTGTCTTAATAGATTATAAATTGACACAAATTTTAAGTAAAAAAAACATATTCTTTTTAATTACCGTAAATGAAGAGGCAATAGCTTCTCATATATATTTCAGAAAACTGTGATAAACGTAATAGAATTTAGACATGTTCCCTAATATGTTCAAATATTGTACAAAAATGTACCCTTCGGAACATCCAATAATCAACGCTCGATACACAAATGGTGCTATAATTAAGGGCACAAACAACTGGACGACGTCTTAATGATTTTACTGTATTTTCAGAAAATCAGAGTATCAAAGTGAAGCCGTAGAACCCAGCGATTCCTTAACACAACTACTCAAAAGTGTATAGAAATTATTTTGACAACTCCCAAATTGAAGACTATGTAAGCAGCGGGTATACTTTGAATACAAATTGGTAACATCGAACATCTCCATAAAATCTTTGTCAAAAAGACATCAAATATTTTCTAATTAGGGCAGGGCAGAGTTGGAATTAGATTGGGCCTAAAGTTGGGTCGGGCTGGGCTTGGGCCGGATTTTCTACAAAGCAGTTTGGGCCTAATGTTTTAATTGATACTTGAAATACAAGAAAAAATTCACTTGAAAACTTAAACTTTACAAATAGCAAAAAACATTCCGTATGTGTTTAACCAGACCTGCATTGTTGGCTGGTGCAATACTTCTAACATCTAAATTTTGTCTGCTACAAGCAAAGAGCGTTTATGAAAATTCCACTTACTTTGTGCTGATGTAAGTTGATGTAAGTTGGTAGAGAAATTTAATAACTAAATATATAAAAAGTGATATCTTCCCTAAGCGATAAAAATGACTACACATTCAATGCTATTTGATAGCCAAATGCAATTACTTCCAGGAAGGGCTCACGTCTGCTGCAGGCCTACGGCCCTGTATGACACGTTTACTGTATAAAGGTTAACAATGCAATTTGAATTTGAACAGAATTGAATTACCATTTTTGACGGACTAGTGCGGGTATGCACCTATGCACATGTTGATCAATAAATTATGAAAATTGTCCAATCAAATTCATAGTGTAGTGCTTATGGGTCTCTATGAGGTAAAATACACCACTATCATTGGTGTAAAACAAAATAATTTGGGCCGGGCTTGGGCCGAACAAATGGTATTTTGAAATGGGACGGGTTGGTCTTGGGCCCAAAAAATCGCCCAATTCCAACTCTGGCGCAGGGATCATTATGAAAAGCAGTAAATAAATAAAATATTTTATACCGACAAATGTCCTAAAAATGAAATCAAGTATGAAATAAGCTGTATGACTTGTGCGACGCTCTGTGCGGTGGCTTTCTATTTGAAATTTTGTGAAACCGAGCATTGAATGAATTGGAAAAATTTATTGAAAATGTATGCGAATTCTACAACTGCGGTGCATGTCAACATGAAAATTGGAAAAAGCAATGCTTTGGTTTGGCATGTGAAGAAATTGGTCATCGACGACATAGTAATGGTTTTGAAAGATTGGAATAAACAATGAAAGTTGGGAAAGGGAATTAAGTTAGAAATAAGCAAATATTAAATATTAAATTGCGCTAAATTTCCATTTCCAGTTGTGACTTTAAGTGCTCAAGTGTGGTAAAAGCAAATAAAACCGATCACGAACAATTAAATCCATTTATTTAATAAAATGGTGGGAAATTTAATTGTTTCTTGTGCATTATAATTTGGCTTGGACGTTTCACATAAAAAGCAATATTTGTAGAGCACTTAGCGCTCAACATATAAAAAATGAAAACCTATTGACCAACGGTGAATATTTTAGAAAATTTAACGCTAGCATTCAATGTCTTCATTGACACAGATGTTGAATTTTGCACACTTGAGTCAACAATAGACATTAAGTTTGAAAGAAGAAACAAGCATGCGGAAATAAAGGGTAATAAACAAAATTATGAATTAATTAGTAAATTAAAAAATAACACTGAAAAAAAATATTCCGATAAAATTCATATAAAAATATACCGGGAAAAAATTTACTTGCATTGAAAATTGCACATGGATGCTTAAATTTGTACAAATACATTAATTAAAATTAAAATTTGCTAAATTAATGTGCATTTACAAGTCTTTGAAAAATTGCATTTCTATAATGGTAGTAATATCTTTAGAACTGTTGAGAGTGCTAGATTCAGGGTTGAAAAAAAGTGTATTTTTTTACAAAAAAACCCTTTAAACATTTACAACAATGTTTTTTGGTCTTAGTTAGGTCCACCCCAAAGTACTAAACTTTTACTGAAAATATATATAGTAGCAATCATTGAATTATTAAAAACTTATCACCACTTATTTTTCATTGCATACACGTAAAGTAAACGCAAGTTTTACTATTTTTGCGGTAGAAAATCTATTATGAAAGTACGAATAGACGAAACCCAAAAAACTATGTTCCTAACTTTCCATAAATTTCTATATAAACTTGACAAAACAGTAGTTTAAAACAGTGTTTAAAACATGTTTTAAATAAGTCGTGTTGGAAACACTAACCCTGGCTAGTTTACTTGTTTAATGAAATAAATCCAAACTAAATTATACTGTATGCATTATAGAAAGGCTGGGCCCTGGGTAGTTCGAGCACAAATTATTAAGGTTGAGAAATATTACACTGACTTCAAACGTTGATTAGGTGTCAATTGGTCTCTATTAATGCCGAGATACAATTCACGGAAATCAAGATTTAATTCAAGCAAATAAAGGTTTATGCACCTATATTATAGATTGCACTAAACTTTAAAATTACACTGACTAGAAAAATGCAGAACAAGAAACAAGATCTTCCACACTTAAAGAACTATTCAACGTCATCTTGATAAACAAGAGGTCTAAACAATGATGCGAAAGTAAAGTTTATAATGGGATGTAGAACTCAGTATGCAGACTTGTAAAAACAAGAAAGGATTGCGTTAGAAGTTGCTGATAAGATCTATTGTTAAATTATGTGATCGGTTTTAGAACTGAGGTGTATGAAATCTAGGCTTTGACAGAGCATACCAAGAAAAACCTAAAGCCAAATGTGACACAGGTACCACCAGTTAACATATTTTAAGTATTGTGTAGTGGAATTTTGAAAAAAATCACTTGGTCATAGTACCATAACTTCAAACTCTCAGGACATACAACGAAAAATGATGGTGAATGTCATGGATTTGCCTAAAGTAGTGTCGCGTTAAATACACGACAGGAGAAAAATTTCTTGATTAGAAATGGAAAAACTTGTTTAAAATAAAATCACCATCAAAGAAGACTGAAACAGCTAATATTTTAATGACGCACAGCAAGAAGAAATATGAAGGAAGTAGTTGTCAGAACAAAGGTGAAGATTACAACTGCTGAAACGACATCCCGCTAGAAATTAATGATTCTGACTAAAAACAATGAAAACTAAAATTACACGCTTAGATACAAGTTGGAATTCGAGAATTCAATTAAATTTATGACTCTTCCCTTAAATAATACATCTGTTGAATGTTGATTTAAGATAAGAATGGAGGGAATCTTAACACTAGAAATATCTTTACTCCTTGATATTCATTCTACATGTAGCATTTCAATTAAAAAATTATATAAAAAAATAAAAAAAATTTTACCTATGGAAATTCAAATAGATTATCAATATTTTTGGAGGTGTATATACCTGCTGTTGTTTTCAATGAATGCATACGTAAGAAAACAAAATTTTAATTTGAGTCAATTTTGACTCACTTGGTACTTCTAGCGTTAGATCGAGTTCATATTAAATACACGTAAACCCCTCATGAGATTAGAAAGCGTATTTAGAAACTGTCTTGCTTATTTTTAGATTTGTTTGGGAAGGATAGAAAGAATTTCAGAATAATAGATACACTTTCCTTGGGGAATTGATTTATTCCAGTCATGGGAATTTTCCCAATTGGTGATTTACGGTGATGACGTCAGTGATAACCTCATCATCCATTTATTTACTACCAGGAAAGCGCGCCATTTATAATCAAAACAACACTTTTAAAAATTAGTTTCCTCAAACTTGCTGGAAATAAATGCACAGTGGAAAATGACTAATAAATTGGAATCAATCAAATATGAACTTATTTAATTATAGACACGACCAATTCAATGACGATTTACACAGCGGTTTTAGCGAAAGATATTAACACAGGTCTAGCGAAAACTTTACCACAACATTCCATCAAATCAACCGTAGAGGTATACAAACAGTGATGTCCCTTTAAATATTTTTTTACAGAAAACTAAAAATTTAAAGGATCTTTTTAAAGGATTAAACTACTTAGAAAGGATTAAATACTATATATTGCAAAACATTCGAATTACAAATTCAATAGCGCAAAATATTGCAATCAAAACGTGAGGTTTTCTTTTAGAATCTATTACATTGATTTTGTGCAATTATGCCCTAAAATACATTAAATTTATGGAGTGCATAAAATGAAAAATACGATGTGGGATGTCAAATGTACTACTTCAAAGAATAATTAAGAATTACTGATAATCAGGAGGCTCGTTCGGTTGTACTCAGACTTGTCAACGAGCCAAAGATTCTAAGCTTGGCTCGCCACATAAAATCTTTCAATGAAGCTCGTTTCAGCTTGATATTTTTTTCCGAAATATTGCGCTCTCAGTATTCTTTACATAACTCTTCCTATTATTTAATAATTTCTAAAATAAAATTATCAGAAAGGTATTTTGAATAAAAAATATGAAGAATCTGCATAATCAAATTAACCAGCAGAATTAAAAATTTGTTTTGCTAAAAGGCTCGTTGTAAATCCAATACTCTGCTCAAGTTCGGCTCGTTGACCTGTCTGGTTGCACTAGATAATGGAAAAAACAAAAGGCCACTTTTATGACTGCTGACATAGTGTGGGTGAAATTGGACTGATTCATGTAGCAGACTTGTCAACAAGCCGTAATTTCTAAACTCGGCTCGTTTAAATTTTGAGTAAGTTCGGCTTGGCTCGGCTCGGCTTTCAATGAGGCTCGGTTTTTCAATGAGACTCGTTTCAGCTCGGTATTTCTTTTTAAAATATTTTGCTCTCAGCATTTTTTCAATTGCTTTTTCTAATATTTAATAAACATTTCTAAAATACGATTATAAGTAAGGAATATTGCATGAAACATTAGTAAAATCTGCATGATCAAATTAACAAGCAGCACTATAAATTTGGTTTGCTTAAAAACGGCTCGTTGTATATCCAATACTCTGCTCAAACTCGGATCGGCTCGGCTCGTTGACAAGTCTATCATGTAGGACATGGAATTAATTTCTCTCAAAGCTGCAAGCAAAATCACCAAATCTTAAACGGGTTGGGCATGGTGGGTGTTTGGATGAATGAAAGCTAAACTAAATTTAGCCTGACTAGGACTTGAATGAACAAGCAATTTCCTGTAAAAAATTCACAATATTTATAGGGTAATTTTAAGGATTAGCATTTAAGTCAAGGAAAATGTACAGGATCATATAAATATTCATCAAGTAAAATAGTAAATGGACATCATGGTATACAAGTAATGTAATAGCGCGTTGAAACTAATACTTTAGAAAACAAATTTCAACCACAAGCTTTATAGAGTGTTAATTATCAGGAGGAAGGGAAATCATCCAAATGTAATGAAAATAGTGGTTTTACTAGAAATATCAAGCGTGTATAAAGTGGGCAATTTAACCGAAAATAAATCTCAACTTCACGTCACTTTAGTTGTGAAGTGCGTTACTGTAAAACAAGCAACTAATTTTCATATTAATGGAATTCAAAAAATAAAAATTTCTCATCGATGATTAACCGTGTAGAGAGGGAAACCAATACAGTGGTGGAAACTTAGTTCACTAATAGATAATACCAGCTCAAAACGAGCCTTTTTTAAGCAAACCAAATTTATAGTGCTGCTTGTTAATTTGATTATGCTGACTTTTTCGTATTTTTTCATTCAGTATGCCTTTCTTATAATCTTACTTGAGAAATGTTTGTTAAATAATAGAAAATGCAATGTGAAAAATTCTGAGAGCGCAATATTTTTAAAAAAATATCGAGCTAAAACGAGCCTCATTGAAAGTTTTTATGTTGCGAGCCGAGGCCAGCTTACACAAAATGTAAACGGCAAGTCTGGATAACACACATTTACAATCACAACAAGTTTCCAATTTTAATTTAACGCAAACCAAATAATTAACTTGAAAAAATATTGTAGAACATGCAAGAGAAAGGAGGTACTGGCAGTGATGAAAGAATGTGACCGTAAAAATAAATTAAAAATTTTTTCCAATAACTATTTAAACAGAGAAAGAGGTCAAATATAAAGTTTTAATAATGCTGAATAAATTGAGAAACTTGTGAAAAGTTTTACGTGGAAACTAAAAGTAGTATAAGCAAGAATTTGAAATCAACGGAAGGGAAATGTGTAAGCCAGGAATTAAGCGTAACAAATGTTAATTAAAAGCGGGAAGCGAAAAAATGTAATTAACAACAGATAATTTTCTTCAAATTGCTGACAGAGAGTTGTATTAAATAATTGAGCTGTTCGTCAATGGAAGTCAATTTGTTACAAAGCGGCGGTTTATTACTAGAAATCACCATTTCTTAAGCTCACAGAGACAGTAAGGCTTCAACAAAACTATTTAAACCATTTGAAAGTAGAAACATTTACTCAGATAATGGAAAACAAACATTAATACTAAGTGGATAATAGTTTTTGTAACAGTTTCACTCTCTGAGTGGTGAATATATGGGCGGAGCTGCTAACAATAACCCTGCAAAACAGGAAATCAAATCATTCTTTTTTATTTCTACCGTTCATTAATCACCTATATTCAGTTATCAACAGTAATATTTTAAAAATACAATAATTGGTTGAAGTGATTGCGGTGGACATCTCACTTTGCCAAAAAACAAAACAATGCAATTTCATAATTTTATACCCCAAACCAATGATGATTTGATAATTGAAAGTTGTAAGCAAATAAGCCCTTTTATTATACTTTAAATATATTGCAAAGTCAGACTCAGTCAACTTTGCCTCAATGATGATGCCATGCAGGGTCCGTAAAATCACCTGACAAACTTGTAAGTTTAATAAAAGCCAAATAAATTAAAAAAACAAAAAGTGTTATTTTCGAAAAAGTTCATGAATACCATTTTGTTTAGTTTCGTTTTAATTCGTTAGCGCGAATTGGAGCGATGAGCACCGACTTTTCAGAGTGAAAATGCTTATCAAGAAAATCAAATCTGTAACTAAACAAGAGTACTGTTTGAATCCCGTACCTTGTTATGGGTTCAACTTCAGCATTGAAAAACGAAAATCCACAGGCCGACCGGATACCCATGAGGTAGACGTTGCTCAAAAAAGTTCTTGAGTTGATCAACACTGAACTATGTAATTGTCAATATCAGTTTTTAAAAACTCCCGATAATAATTTGCCCTTAAGCCTAGATGAAAATTTAGTAGAATTTTGGAAAATTAATTATCACAAATTTTTTGTCTTTGTTGAATTGACATGTTCAATCCAATATTATTGGTAGCAATAACTTCTACTAAAATGGAGTTGTTTTGAGGCTCAATAGATGATGCGTTTGAAATTCCATTACCTCTTGTATAAAATAACGGATTTAGAGAAATCTATTTAATGTAAAAATAAATTGTAATTGTTTCAACTACTAGATGAAAAATGATTCTAAAAAGAGTAGAAGCCTCAAATTACTGTCCAGCTATCAAAATGGTTAACAAATGATGCTGAAACTTCATTAACAAAATGGCATGCATTAAAATTCAACTGAAGACATTTGAAGACACCAATGGCCATGGACATAATTTATGAGAAATGTACATTTTCGTATACAGAACATTGTAGATACAAACGCAATACAAAAAGGCTATTGCATGAACGAAATAATATACCATAAAAATGCATGGTGAAAGCATGGGCAACTATAGTTGACAGCTTAGTAGTATTATTTTGCGATGTTGTAGATCCATATTTGCTTAGATACAAAATATGCAAAACATGAAAAATTGGAAAATATATTATTTTTGCCAAATTTACAGCACTACCTCTCCTATGTAATTTGAGAATTACAATAGACAATTTGTTTTTGTATATTATTGGCATAGCCCAGGCCCAATATTGCTGCTAACTCACAGTAACTTCAAAAAGTACTTTTCGTAAGTAACAAAAGAAATTTCAACGTATGCAAAAAGAGATATGATTGGAAGTTTCATTGAGAACACTTTTCTTCGCTACCGGGTGCTAAAATCTCAAATTGGCGTGCTGGGTTAAAAACAGACGCTTTATTTTGCATATGCGACGCATAAACCCGTTATATGTAATTACCCTGATATGTTCTTGATATTGAATTATAATTTCCTTTTAAAGATAACGTTTGCCTCGATTTCAGTATGGTAAATCGTCTATGTATAACGAATGTCATATGCAATCAACTAAAAGACTTAGAATAATTGAAGCCGGCGACCTTGAGCAATATTGTTGTGTATATAATTGAGGGAAGTTGTGAGAAATGAAGCTTTGCTAGCGACCAAATACGCATTGAGAACCGAAGAAGCATAATTAATTGGCAATTAAACATGGAAGTGAATACAATTAAAAACCAATTTTGACATTCAGAATTACTAGGGAAAGGGAAAATTAGCGCCGGAAATTATATGAGCAATACAAGTGTTGTTTAGAGAAGACAGACGAAATTCAGCTATAGCAGAGCATTTCCCCGCCAATTGGAAATATATCCATTGAAAGGAATATGTACTGACATGAAAATTAAAGTAGCGCGTAGTGGAAGCAGCGCAGTGTTTAGGTATGCTGGTCAAAATTCCGTTATCAAGTTTAAATCCAATAATTCAAACTATGCAATTTCAAAGGTTAAACCAACTTCTGCAAATAACCCATATGTCTACATAATTTTCACCAAACATTCTTTTGCAATACATCAACTAGTTTCATCAACTGAAACTAAAATTTAAAATAACTGCTCAATTGAATTGAATGAACGAAAACTGAAAGAGAAATTATACAAAATATTTACAAATAATTGGAAAGACCACAGCCCAATAATTAATTGTTAGTTACAATTAAACACGTAGTCAAGGAATCATTTGATGAGTGGCCTCGGATTATAGTGGCGAAGCTAAGGGGGAGGGGGTTATACCATCTAAATGCAACAGATAATCTTCTAAACGCAATATAGCCAGCCCTAATACTAAAAAATTTAACTTATAAAATACAACTGTATTGGTTTTTGTGAATAAGATAAATACACTGATTTTTACAAATACATATGTACGAATAAGTATATTTATTCATAAGTTAATATATATATACATACATACATATATATATATATATATATATATATATATATATATACATTGTTAACATTAATTGTAGTTTATATGTGGCGGGTTTCAACAAGAGATAATCCCCATAAATATTACATGTCAGCCTCACCCCTGGGATTACATCAAAACATGTAATCAAATATTTTTGTTCCAAATAATTAAACTTATATCAACGGCAGAACTTCAACCGTGCCTGGTTTTGAAGGCACGGCACGGTGGGTTTTAGGCACGGCCCGGCACGGAGTGCAAAAATGTTTTTTTGGGCACGAGCACGGCACGGCACGGCACGGCACGTCACGGTTGCAGCTCTGATCAACGGTCAATAAATATTACTTAACTGATCGCAAAACTCAAATATAAACTTTAAATCCAATATGTCAAACTGTGCAATTAAAGGTAAAATAATCAGTAATTTCTGTGTCTCCATTACAATGTTCTTCAAAGATTCCAATTCAAAAGTTCAACGGTAAAAAATTACGTCACAATTGATGTATTTTCAGTTTGAAGCACAAGCAAGTCAAAATCAAAGCTATTGAGATTATAAACAAATACTGAAACAATTTATTTTAAATAAGTAGCGAATATCCCAGCAACAAATATTTTTAATAAACCGTGGTTATGGGGTAAGTTTGAACAATGTAGACTATTGATAATGACTTAAACGTGACTAAATTTAAAATTACGTTTCTAAGGTTTTTTCAGCAGAGAATTAGTATTTGATGAAATATTTACTCATTCAGCGCTAAAAAACAGTTAATTGCAACTCATTCAGAAACACACTTGATTTTTTTAACGAGCAAGTGCATTATTTAACTGCATAGATTGATGAGATTCATTCAAATCACAAATTCCCGCGTTTTAGAAAGAAAAACCACATTCACTCTCTATACAAGCATAACTCTATAATAGATTTTTCCCAAAGAGTATTCCATATACCTGCAAACCTACAACAACAACTGATGCATTTCTAGACAAAGTCAAGGTTCACGTGTAAGCAAGCGTGAAGAATAGTACAAAGAATTCATTATTAAAAATAGTTTAACATTTTACAATGTTATTTTACAGCATTAAATTAATCTAATAAATTGAATGCACTTTAAACAATTTATGGGGAATAAATATGAATAAAAATTTATTATGGATAATGCATTTGACTCAATTTACGCGCGCTATTTATAGAAGCACGTCAGTAAATCGCAAATTGATAGTTAGAATTTTAACGATTTCGTATCGAAATAGTCGTGGTTTAGGTAAAACTTATCGGTTGCTGTACTGCATATACTGCGGACAGCACCGTAAGAATAAGGCTGAATTTTGAAATGCAAGCACAATACGGAATAAATTCAAAATTTTAGAACAGAACATAAACAACTGAGTAGGCCAAGTTGTCAACTGTAAATTACTGAAAAAATTATATGCGTGACAAAAGAATATGCAAGATTGTGATGTGCGCATGCATTTTATTCGACTTTTTCTTTCTTCTGTTAGAAATGGTCGATATCGCATTGAGATGCTCAGTGTGGGAAAAACTTTTTTGGTAACACATGGCACAGAAATAAGTGGGCTTAAGGCCGAGATTTCAAAGTCAGTAGTCAGCTGGGCCCGGATTCGGTAGAAGCTATTGAGCATTTGAAAAGTTTTTAATTTTGAATATAGCTAGATTTGGGCGGTTGAATTTTTTTGAATTTATGAACACATGTTGGCATCGTGATTATTTTGTAAAAATAGAAATGTGTTCAATTTTTTTAATTAAAAATACTACTTAGAGCAAAAATAGGGCTGGCTTAGCAATTAAATCGGCAGGGCCGCAAAATCCGGCTCTTTTACATTTTGATATTTTAATATTTTAGAGTTACGATTAAATATAAATTGTTTGAAACTAAAATATTCAAATTTTACATGAGATTTTTAAAGAGCTCAACATAAATGAAAATTTCAAATTCAGTTTTAGGTTGTAGAATATATTATTACTATATCTATTTCAAACTTCAAGTGCTCCTTGATTTACAATGTCAAGTCAGAAAGAAAGATGTCCCTGAAAGACCCTGATTATATCACGCCTTACGTGAAGTCTTTATTGAGGAAGAAGCGTGCGGCTTACAGAAAAAAAGTTCCGATTAGTAAAAAGTCTAACCACCGAAATACAACAACAGATTTTGAAGAACTTGTAAGGAAGTAAATCTACTCGTGGAAGTCAGCAATGGTGGCGTCAAGTAAATTCTTTATTGAACAACATGAAGAAAGTGAAATCAAATATCCCATTCAGTACTGAAGAAATAAATGAGTTTCTTGTCGAAACTTCTACAGAAAAGAATGCAGTCTCTCATTCTAAAATCTTTGTAGCAAATCAGGAAGCTCCAGCTTTTACACTTCATCAAGTGTATCATAATTTGCGAAAAACGAAAAAGACGGCTACAGGATCAGATGGTTTGCCTTAGTGGTTTCTCAGAGACAATGCACACAAATTCGCTGAACCACTTTTGCATATATTCAATTGTAAGAAATGGAATCCTTCCCAAGGTCTTTAAAATAGCTCGGGTTGTTCCTTTAGTCAAAGATTCGAAAAAAACTCGTTGGATAATCTTCGGCCAGTTTCTATCACCCCAGTGCTTGCAAAAAAATTATGCATCTCTGGTTGTTTTATATCAAAAAACTACGAATCAATCATTTCTAGAGAACAATTTCAATTTAAAAGACAATGATCTTGTTCTTTAGCACTCCATCGAATTCTCAAGGCCTTCCAAAATTCTACAAGAGTCAGAAGTATAATTATGTTCGTGTGTTTGCCTCAGATTTAAACAAGGCTTTCGACAAAGTTCACAGAAACACTATAATTGAGAAGTTATCAGGAGTGCTGAAAGACAAACCTCACATAGTTAACCCAGTATGCGATTTTCTTTTTGACCGTTGCCAGTATGTAGCAATGAATGGAGACAGTTCAGTAATCTTGTACACCAACAGTTACGTGCCGTAAGGGACAGTCCTAGGGCCTCCATTATTCAATATTGTTTATGATGGACTGTCATATCATCATGAAGAGGTTCGTCTCACGAAGTTTGCCGATGATATAACCGTAGTAGTTGCTGGTATGAATTCTGATATTTCTGAAAAAGTTTTGAAATATATAAAGAATTGGTGCAATGCAAATAACTTTGGTTTAAATGCTTCAAAGCACTAGAACTATTTTTGAACTGGTCATGTGACACTGATCCTGGTGAAAGCTTCAGAGTTACACGAATGAAGCATTCAAAAATACTGGGAATTACTTTATATGACGATTTGACCTTTCCAGAACATGTTCAATTACTTTACAGTAAACTTGCCCAGCAAGTTTATCTTCTCAAAAACCTGAAATCCATTAACTACAATTTTGTTGAATTACAAATCTGTTTATTCCTTAGTCAAATAAAGTATTGTCTAACTATTTGGGATGTGGTTAATTCGGGTGAACAAAAAAAATCGATGCACTTCAAAAGCGACTGGTTACTTATGGTGTGATTGAAGATTTCAAACCGTTTCAACAATCAGTTGGTGAAACAGATTCATCTTTATATGAAACTATATTGCATACGGACAACCATGTTTTGGAGGACGTGCTACCAGTACGCAGCACATACAGCGAAGATCATTTGAGGAAACGGAATCCTACACCTTATAAGTTGGTCATCAAGAAGTACGAAAACTTCCCAACTCGTTTTTTAAGAACTTCAACTTTGGTACGATGATTGCAGATTGTGCTTTTTATCAATTTTGTATAAAGGCTTTTTAGATGACTATCAGATGTTCTTTCTGATTTTTAATAAATTCTTATCTTATATGATCCCATTAAGTTCGCATTCTGACAAAATTATAAGTTCAAAACTTAAAACGAATCAAATTTTAAAACAATCTTTAGATGCGAAGTACAATAAGTGAATAAACCGATTTTTTATAAACTGCGTTAAAATAAACGAATGAATTATTTTTAAATGCATGGCATCTCCATGAGACGTTCAATTTAAACGGATATTAAAACACCCACGTCATATTTTCAGTGTAATATGGATACATTTGTGACATCGCTATTTGCTATGGCGCTTCGTTTGGACTGAGCAAACTGCGACCTCAATCGGATTAGATAGGACAGAATTGTGAAAATTGAGCACCCGAAAAACACCAAAAATTTCAAGAATACTGAAGTTTTTTTGGTGGAGATATTTGAAAACTACAAAAATGGAATTTATGCTTTGATCAATATTTAAATCATAAAAATTAGAATAAATTATGTAATTTAACACAGAAATACATTATGTAAAATCATGTATAATTACACTAGTGGGGTCACAAAACTGCCAAATTCCGATAAGGAGCCTCCGTCAACATCGCTGAAAGAAATTGGTAAGCGTATGACTTGATTAATTCAAAAATAAACTGACAACCGATAGAACAGAAAACAAGTCTACACTTATTGGAATCTGCGTATTGAATGCAATCTACAGAAAAACGCGTTGAAAACTTATAACAATATTGCTTTAGAATTTGTAGTGATAGAATCTGTGCACGAAGTTTCGTAGTTTTATTCAGAAAAATAGAAAAGTTCACGCAAAAAATAAAAAGAAACATTTAAATGTGAAAAATTACGAAATTTACAGATTTTTATGAACCAAACAACGAAACTACAAACTATGTAAAAGCACAAAGTCGACAAACCTGTAAAAATATGAGCAGCCTCTGACTGAATTGTGCGTGAAATGTTCTGAACTTTTTTCATTTCCAAAATCTTCTAAAGGATCAGACCACAACAGATCACACATTGGCCCAAAAGCCGGAGGTTCTTTAAATCGATCTAGCTAAACAAGATCATTCACTTTTCATAAATATTAGTTTTCCTTGTTCAGATATCCAAAGTGTGCAATCAGTTATCCTAAAGATGCATTCAATAATTCAATAATTTCGTTCAACTTAATTGAATTTCATTTTGCTAAAGCACTATTTTCAATTTACTTCATTTTCTAAAGAATAAAATGCTAATTTTTTTCTTGTTGTTTGATTTTGATTAAGCCACTTTCTTATCTGAAAAATCTTTGTTTATACTGTCTTATTTATTTAATTATTACTGTTGAAATTAACATTTATGCAATTGGGTATGGATTTATATAAGGGCATTGCCAACAAACAAACCGGGGCCAAGGGAGATCCAAACATTTTACAGGTGAGTGCAAACGAGTCATTGATACACTGGTGGGCTCGTACATCCCTTTTCAAATATTTCGTTTCGGCCAAAGTTGGTATGAAGTTGACCCTATTTCATTCGCATCAAATTTTGCTTTGCAGATTTTCATAAAGTTTTTGGTCGATTCTTTTGTCGAAAAAAATTTGTGAAAAATTTGTTGGATGGAAACCGAGTCACCTTCTAGTGTGAATCTGATTTCATCCTCTCCAATAGGCAAACATTTTATTATGAAAATAAGTAGGCGGGTAACTTTACCCCACCCCAACCCTTGACGCATGCCGAAAAGCCAAACCTAAATAGGGGTTTTTGACCCAAAAATAGACCAAAACCTGATTACTCCACTGTTCAATAATACTTCGTAAATTAGGGGAAATTTAATATCTGCTAGGTGGAAAAGTGCGTTAATAATAGACAGGAAACAAGCTGTTTTACATTTTAATTTAGATTTAAAAAAATGGAAAACTTGGGTGACAATTCACCCAAATCTCACCCTGGATCCGTTTTTGCATTTCAATTTACCAACATCCTACTTACGATTTACATACATTGCAATCTCGTAAAAATATATACAAACATTTACAAAATTTAAATATCTATACAAGCAGAAACACAAATACAAAAAACTACGCTACAAGAAACTAATTTAATATAATTAAAAGGTAAAAACACGCATCTGGGCAAAATTAAAATATTATGCTAAGAAATCTTGTAATATGTTAAATGTATCACTCTGATTAAGAAGTAGTAGAAGTTTTCAACGATTACTTTATCTCAATTTTTCATTATCAAGCTCAGTATAGTTTGACATATGAACCTTTAATTTATAATGCAATAGACTACTTTATCAGATGTGTACAATATTTTAGTTGAATCTTCAACAACTGGAGATGGCCCGGAAACAGTCCGGGATCTTTCATCTCAAAATATGACGCTGAACTCAGCCCTCACATTTTGACACTTTTTCGTCACTGTATTGACTCAGGCACTTTCCCCGATGTTTGGAAAAATGCAACAGTTCGTCCAATTTTTAAAAGTGGGAATAGACATTGTGTTAAAAACTACAGGTCTGTCAGTCTCCTTTGCAAGATCTCACTTGCATTCGAAAAAAAATTTTTAAGGTCCTGAATCGCATCATTATTGATCATGTAAAAAAACGCTTAACAACTTTACAGCTTCTAGCCTACCTGGATTTAGTTAACAGCTATGATAATGATTCACCTTTCTCCATGTTATTTCGCGATTTTAGCAAAGAGCGTTCGATAGAGTCCCTCATTCGATTCTTTTATGAAAAATTTAGGCTCTTGAGAATGGTGGTAATCTGCTAAAATTGCTATGTTCTTACCTCATTTGAAGAAAACAGCGTGTTCTCATAAATTCCAAGTCATCACAATCCCGTGATGTCACGAGGGGTGCCAAAGGGTTCAGTTTTGTGGCCCTTGTTTTTGATATTTATTACCGACTTGCCCGATGTATGTGTTACCTCTCATTTTCGCTGACGATGTAAAAATCCTAGCAAATTTGCACGAAAATATACGTGATGATTACTTAAAGCTTCCTGAGTGGACAATTCAAAATGAATTTAATCTCGATAAATTCCAATTTATAAACTTCGTCAATTCATCTGATACTATTTCTCTGCTTAATCACACCATAAAACCGCTATCTGTTCTAAAAGACCTTGGAGTTATAGTCAGTTTCGATCTGAGCTGGTCTGCACATATTACCCAAAAGCTAAAATCATGCAATAGCACTCTTCATTCGCTAAAACGTAACATCCTGTTTAGTACGTCAATATCCGTAAAGTTAACTCTCTACAAATCCTTACTTCTATATAGATTGACCTATGGGTCACCCGCGTGGCACGCTGATATCACTCAAGTGACCTTGCTTAAAAAATTTCAAGGTCGATGCACCAAGTGGATTGAAAATTCTGATGACTACATAAAGCGTCTAAAGCTGCTTCCTATAGCTTACAAACTTCAGTTGATGGATTCATTATTTTTTAACAAAATGCTAAATGGCTATTACGATTTAGAGCCTTTTCCCCTATCTCCCCCTCTATGTACCTGGTTTGAAATCCCAAAATATTGCCGTTTTAAGATCTTGTTTGCTCCATAAAAGAAGATGCATTACATTCTTTTACAATCGAATTGTTGCGTTGGCGAACTTCATCCATACAAATACGAGTACAAATTTATTTTATTTTCCGGATTCAGTAAAGCCTCAGCTCCGAGACCTCTTCTGGGAACGCTTTGTGCAAAGATATGATCAAGGAAAATCGTGCTTGAAACTATTTGTCTTTGCTCTACATGCCGGTCCTCATTGACCTTTTATTGATTTTTGTGCTCAGTATCAATTTGACAATATAGTCTATTAGTAGTAGTAGTAATAGTATATGTATGTAGCCTAATATGTGTTGCTTTGCCAGGCTATGTTTTTAAGAATTTTCTCATCTATTAAAGTCTTTCTTCTCGGATGCTTGCAAGCAGTTTTTTCCACAGCTTACATGTTGTTGTACTAGACTATTAAGGATTGTAATGTAGCAAGGTGCTAGCATACATAAACTTTGCAATTTATCACTGGTATTTTGAGATGTTATACATTGCACGTTTTGAACAGTTAAACACTATTTATACTGGTTTTATTACTTATCTTCATAGAGTTGAAAAGTATGCATATGTTAAAAGGCTAAGAACCAATGCCTTATTTACCGATATATTTATTGGCTGTTTTAGATATTGTATTGCTGCTGCAATTGTCTTTACCTTCTGACGAAGGAACCTGTACACCCAAGTAGTTTATGATTTAGACAAAATACTGGTTTTTAAATAATTATTTATTTGGTGGCATAGAGGTCTTTCGAAATTTTAGACAATGGATTGGTTATTGAAATTAGCATGTAATTCGAACAGATTCTTGAGTTCGGTGTTATATCGGCTATTTTTAATATTTGTGTACAATTTGATGTACGTTTTGCGTAATATAATCCGAATAATCAGTGATGTCCAGTTAAACTAAATAAAACCTGTTTAACAGATTTTAAATTATATAACAGATCTGCTTAACAGATATAAGGCATCAAAGAGCAAGGTATTTTGCCAAAAGTTTTATCCAAAAATTTAACACAAAATAAATTTAAAATAAGGCGGGTTTTAAAGCTCTGCGTGCTCAAACCATTCTTCCGATTTTCTTTAAAGAATGCACTCTTGGAAAATGCACGCTCCGCATTGCCCGGGGAAGGAAATACATGCTATTTTAGGCAAATGCACCCAGTTTTTGTTGTTCTTGAATAACGAATACGCAGAGAATTCAGTCGGTAATGCTCAGAAAATCATTCAGCTCCGCTTCTAAAGTCTGCAGTACGTTATCGCAAATTCGTGCACGGTTGGGTGCATCCAATTCTACTGACAAAAATATTTCGTTGATGGTAGACAACAAAGGAAGTAATTCGGCAGGGTGCCGAATATAATTATAATATAAATATATATATATATATATATATATATATATATATAATTAATACGTAAAATTCAATTAAACTAAGCACAAGTCGGATAATTATATGGATATTCAGATAATTGCGTGCACAATTCGAATATTTGGAAGGGAAAACTGTTATTAGGTTCTCTAAATCGATATAGCTAAACAAAATCATTCACTTTTCATAATAAACTTGTGATAGCGACCACTTGTCGCTAACTAACAGTTTAATCTGACCTGGACATAACCGCCTGTATGAAAGCGTTAGAGTATGAACAGAAAATTATTAGGTGATCCTGCAATTACAATATCTTCATTCCTTAAACTAGTGTGTGTTATTTAACAATAATTTATATAGTTTAGTTGAAATAACGGCAATTTTCTTCAACAAAAAAGGCCTTAATGCACACAGGATATCTGGTAAAGTAGGTACCTGTACATAAAAAGCAAACTTCTATATAAGGAATAATAAATTACAAAATACCAAAATTCAAACGTGCAATAGCCATTTTTCAATATTTTCTAAATCAGAAACTACTATTGTTAACAATTAGCTTGCAGTTTGATTTGCAATTTCACATTCTTCATCAATGATTTTATCAGCCTGATAGTAGTAATGCAAACCTTTTTGATATCATCTAAAGTGTGAATTTCTGGAGAAAGACCTCCATGGACACAGAGAAATTGCTGATTCATCAAGGCAGCGAGGGGTAAGCAATCAAATGCGTCCATACAAGCGTCATAAATTGCTTCTGAATATTTAATTTTGCCTAAAATACAATATTAAAACCAATAGGTTGTGAATTATCACAAACACTCTTGCTTGAATGTGAAGTATTCTGTGAGGTGGCGACATTCATGATTGCCACGTAACAAAAACAGGGTACTCGAATGAATCACTTTTAAGGCCCAGAGGTATAAAACACACTCAATACTGAAATAGCCACGATCAACGTAATCTCCAAGAAATAAATATTTTGTTTTCTCACAAGGACCTCCAACATCAAACAACTTCATAAGATCATAAAACTGCCCATGAATATCTCCACAAACTAAAATTTATCTTAGGCACAACTTGAATTAAAAACGATATATATATATATATATATATATATATAGATGAAAATTCCCCTGTTTGCTACTATTAAGGAGTGCTGTGCTTACAAAATGCTTTACATATCATGTTATGGAAAATCTTGTTCTGAAGGAATGCTAGAAAACAAATGCAGAATAAACACTGAACTATAAAGTAGGGCTATCAGGGTACGTGTTCACTTGCGGGTACCAGTGTTTACCCGCCCGTTCTCGCGGGAGTGATAAACACTGAATAAATTAATATATAAAAATACAGATTAGGAGAAATTATTCTTTATCGTACACATTCGGTTCAGGTGAGTTTTCGTAGCAGACCTCTCTCACTGTTAATTAATGAATTATTGTAAGGAAATGTCACCGCTTTACTTTGCTCAAAAATAGTTTGAACGAGCAGTCAGTAGTGTCAGCAACAATTACTAGGAAGTGCGCTTGTTTGTTACGTTCTCATATTAATGAACTTTTGGTTGGTGTTGAGCAAACCAACCCGCACAATTTTAAACTCAACCCATACCAATGCCGCAATGAAGAAAACTCTTTCCCCACCTGACCCGCAGATCTTAAAAATATAAATACGGTTTTACTTAGAAAAGAGTGATGTACATGTAAAACATGATGACGAAATTGAAATATCAGTCCATAATAAAATGTTGTGCAAAAGTTTAGCAACCCGCATAAAAATCAATTATTTTTTTGATAATTTTAAATTTCTAATAACTAATAAATGTCATTATACGGTGTTATCAGTATACTGTTCAAATCAGTTCAACAGAAGAGAAACTAAAGTATAAAATATCTCATTCTATAATACACTAAATATCGCTCACACTTAAACAACAATCGTCAAAACTAAACAATAGAAAATTAATTTGAATCACACATTGTCACCGTTCATGCAAATAAAAGAATTAAGAACAATTAACACAAGATATTACTTTTAATAATGATTTACAATAGAATCATTGTTGATTATGTTTGTTTATCTTTGTTTGAGTTGTTTTAAATCCATTATATTGCCGAGTAATTCAAATTGATTTGAATTGTAAATGTGTTGATTCTACTCATTATTTTTGTTTTCAATGGGAAAAAATAAAGAATTGACAACAAATGAACGTGGCCACATTGACATTTTGCGTCTTACTGGTCATTCTATTAATTGTATTTCAATAACTATTGGTTTGAATAAGTGTACGATTTCCAGAAGATTAAAAAGAATTAATGAACTTGATGAGTCTCCATCACGTGCAACGAAAGGAAGGCCAAGAATTACGTCAGCTCAAAGCGATCGTCATATTCATTGATATGCTGTACAAAAGCTATTTGCAACTTCAACGGAGATAACTGCTCGTCTTTCTATTGATGTTCCTCGTCCACATCCATCAACTATATGTCGCCGGTTGAAAAAGAGTTTCATCTGAAGTGCTGCAGACCTGTGAAAAGGCCAGTTTTATCAAAGAAGAATATTAGAGGGATTAGCCTTCTGCAATCGATACAAGAACTGGACAGTTGATGACTGGTTAAAGGTAATATTTTCCGACGAGTCTACTTTTAAACAATTTCGTATCAATCAACATCATGTGAGACGTCCAGAGGGAAAACTTTTTTTGTCAGTTTGTTATTATTAAGTACAGTGTGCATACATAAATTGACTTTTGTTCATTAATAAAATTGTCCAAAAATACTGGATTCTTATGGGATTACTAAACTTTTGCACAAGACTTTAGGTGCGTTCGCGATCGCAAAGCGTCACAAGTGAATAGTTGGCTTTCAGTGGTAACCGTATTCGCAATTGCATTCCGTTTTTTACCAACCTATTCGCGCATCGCACCGGTTTTGCACTTAGTGCCAACTAGGGCATTCGCGCAATCCGGAGGCGTGTGCATGAAATGTCAACTGGTTCGCTTTATAGTTGGGCTTATTGAATTCAATTAATTTTTATAAAAAGTCAAAATTTAAAAAATTATTGAATATATGTAAATCTGTAACACCCCATCTATTTGCATAACCTTAAATAATTAGCATATGAAACAGAAAATTTCAATTTTAACAAGATATTAGTAATAACACATTTCTAGAAATATATCAATCTGTTATTTATCAAACATGCCATGATATTTTTGTTATTTCTGATATTTTAATAGTAATAAGCTGTTCATAGAATTTGTATTTCATGAAACCTATTTATCAATATTTTTTAAAAGTAACTATAGATTTGAGTTTGGCCGCTGCATTTTTTTGGGTAATAAAATTGTTTTGTACTATTCAAACCGATCAGTTTATAAGTATGTTGTTCGCCACCGGGGAAGGGAAAACGAATTACAAACACAGAGAGCGGTGGCTTCATTAAATTCTACAGAATATGGATCGCTGAAAATAGCGAAGTGCTCGTCTTCTTTTGTAGAACGGTTCTTCTCAATGTTACACAAAAATCTTAGGTAAAAAATTACGTATTTAAGCCAAAATTGTTGAGTAAAAATTTAAAGGGTCAAAATAATCGTCCTAGTCAAAGCCAAATAAGAATCGCATTTGTTAATAAGCATGTAGTGTGCACGATTTTTAATTGTTAAGTAAATTAAACCTTCCGCTGTTTACAGTTGGCTTTCAGTGGGCACTCAAAATGCAAAGCAGTGGATGCGCGAACGCAACTAATGTAGAATATAATATTTCAAATCCCATCTAATTTTTCATGTTTACAACAAAGTGCAATATGAATATGTATGTACAAGATCATTAGTTTACAAAACAAATAAAAGACTTCGTTGCATTAATCGAGTAAATGTATATTGAGTTTCAATAAGAAAAATATATTTTTATCAAGGACCACTAGATTAAAAGTTAAAATCTAGTTGTCTTTGGTTTAATCTCAATGATCAAATGAACCATTAAATAAAAAACAATACTGTTACTGAACATGTTAACTGAAATATGTGAATATATTTTTCGAAGTGAACCGCATTGTATATTCCTAAAGTCAACTTAACCGTGCATCACATTTATCGCGCACTTCCAGAGATGGACATGGACCAAGGAACTGGAAAATTAGGGCGACATTAAAAAACGAACTATTACGCAACAGTGTCCCCCAAAAATCAGTTAATTCTATGGAATTTATAAGAAATATGTTGAAAAATATAACTCAATTTAAAACTTTTCAATTTCAGTGTATATATTTCATTATAGGTTTTAGCATACGCAGCTTTGGTCTAATAAATTTCTTTAACATGCCGAAGTGACATTAACGTTAGACCCAGAACTATCTTGCTGCGTTGCCTCATATTAATGTATTGATACTCGCAAAATTATCCACACTTGAAATTATTTACCCAACCTACAACCACATCCATGCGGATATACCCAATTCACGTCCATCCTTTTTGATCATATATTATAATTAACAGAAACAGGAACATTTTTAGTTAAGATATGTGCTAAACAGATTATTCATTAAATATCATTAAAAAAAATGTTGAATAACAGAAAAAAAAGCAGAAATGGTACTGTATAATGCCAAAATTCTCTGACGGATGGCATTGTAACTGAGATAGATTCGCGAAAAATGATGTTTTTAAATAAATTCGTTCAGCATTGCAGGGTAAATTTCGTGCCACTTCACTAGCAAACAAAATTGTTAATTATAGCAATAATAAAGATATTTTGAACAGATCTGTTAACAAATTTTGAACTTATTTATATGGTTTTTCAGGAATACATCATAGATTTTGTTATTCTATAATTTGTAATGATTAATTGAAAACAATACATATATCGCGGGTAGGGGCACAATTATTGCGTGTGCGGGTAAATTAAAATTAACCGCGGCGGGTAGCGCTGTTAAACTATACTAAAGAGCTTCGTCATGCATCATGATATGGAAAGCCACGAACTGACGTCTTCTGCATTCGTTTTTGAGAACAGGAACTGCAAGATGCTTAACATACTTCGCTCGTGTGGCATGTAAAGACACAGAGCTTCATCAAACAGTTAAGGAAGTGTCGGAGGCGCCTTTCTAAGGAATACTAAGAAACGATACCAAGAGACCTCTGCGCATGTGTTGATTGTTAAGCCGCGTTGGGATACATAGCGTAAGCAATAATCGCACACTGTCAATTTAATGCTTGATAAACAAGCTTAAGTTTCTACGTGCACGAAAGGCCTCTTATAATTTTCAAGTCACCTATTCTCTTGCTACCTTTTGATAGAGATGCCGAAATATAGAAATTCCACATTTTGCAATATGACACAATAAATCGAGGTTCGTCAATGGAGATATAAACCATTTCGAGCAGAGAATTCTTGAATATTACTTAGTTCAATAATAGACTTTTTTAGACCTCAGAAAGCCCTCCCCCCTCTAATGAAGCATTGTATTGTCTTAGGTGAAGTACTTTCCCTTATTGTGGAGACTGAACATGCATATCTATTCTGCTTAACAATCAACTCAACTATTTCAATAGTAAGAAACAGTCTGAATGAATCAAACTCAGTTCTCACATTTTTTTACTGAAAAGGGAAGACCAGGAACACAATTCAAGATGTTATGAGATACCTCTATTGGATGAATTTTAAGTGCAAATGTTTCCATCAGCACAAATCATTATCAAACTCAACATCCTCACATGGTGTTCGATTGGACATCAACATCACTCTCTATACCCGAACCAACATCATTAGGTGAGGGATTTGAATTCTAATAAGAAAATAATTTTCATACATTCAATATATAGATATTTTTGTTGAATAACGTCTAAAACAGTAAGCAAAATCAAAATGCATTTGAAACTTTTAAAGAAAAGGAAGATTAACATGTATTTTAAGTATGCAAGGGAAATGCATAACACAATTATATAGTGTAATTGAAATTTACAACATGCAATGATAAATTACATTCAACGTGGAAGCTCTTTTATAAAAATTGAAAAGTTAGCACAATGAAAATATTACTGGGGTCCAAAATCGACCCCAGCTGGCCATTTAAAGGTTAAAGTTGTTCTTGTAAATTTATCAGGTAAAGATAGCATGAGGGACAACTTTACCACTCTCTCTTTGCAAATTGGTTTTATCTATTTGATTAAAATATAATAAATTTGTCTGAATTTACTTAGAAGTTTTAGAAATTAGAGTACTTTATAAAAGTAAATTTGTCCAAGATTTATTAAATGGAAGCAGTACATTTTTCAAAAGGAACTACAAGTATTTAAAATAACTTCTTTCGGCTGAAAACAAAACTTTTTTTATGTTCAATTATTGCATTACTTCTATTAAATTTCATATACATGGTATTGAGTGGGAAATATAATTATCGTTTTCCTAAATATTGCAAAAAATTGAGTCTAATAAATCCCTTTGTGCACACAATGGTAGCAATATATATGTATTATAAAAGGATGACGAAAAATTTTTAATAGGAAGCAATAATATATTAAAAATGCTTCTGTACATTCACTTATATTACAAACATAAAATCCATACAAAATCGTATTCGAAAACAATTCTCTAAAATTGGTGTGATATATTCTTGGGATATTATATAGCAAAGTTAATAGAAATTTTGTTCTTCACCAACAACTAACATACTGAATTTTTAATTTTATTATAAACGCATGCGTAACAAACTTAAACAAATTCTCAAATGAATTCGATTAACTTTGTACAGGAAATATATTCAATAATGAAAGAGACATTACAAAATTCATTAATGATGCATTAAAATCCTCCATAGACATATTTTTGAGATTATAACTTTTACTCACGAAGTGTGTCTAATAGCAAATTTGCATAAACCTATTACCCTATGCTTTAAAAGTATCCTTCAATATAATGTCGAGCTATAATATGGCACTTGATGTATTTCAAAACTCTAATTAATAAAATTTAATACTAAATACATCCATTGAATTTAAATCTTAATAATTTAAGCATATATTAATTCAATTATATTTTATGAAAGCACTATTAATCAAATAGTATTACAGATAAAATGTAAATTTATATTTTCCAAGCTAATTGAAAAATATTATTACGTAAAAACTAAAATTACAATGTTGATTATATTTAGGGATATAAAATATACCAGTGACTGGTGCTTCAATTTCAATCATAGTTTTCTCACTACGCAAAAGAGCAGCACCATCAGCTATGATACGAAGTGCTACTTCCTCCGTCACCCGACCTTCGGCATAAAAATGTGACTTCAATACATCTGGGCGCGGTTTATCATTTTCGTCATAAACATCTTTAAAATCCAAACGCTTAGACGGAGGGAATGAAACCTCTAAATTTAATGTTATAGAAGGAAGATGCCGGTACTGGAAGCATGCGATTCCAAAATTATATATTCATACTGTTAACTAAGCGTTCTTTTGTAGGGATTGACACTTTTGCATCTTCGTTTGCCATTTAAAGTTACAATTCACATTCTTTTTCTAAATCTAAAGGCCTCCAATATAAATTCTGAAAAATGAACTAAAAAAAGACGCCCAAAATTCCAAATAGAAAAGTAAATCAAGAAATTTTTTTAATGATTATAAAAAAATTATTAAATTTTTCAACTTTATATTTTCTTCATTTAATATTTAATGGAGAAATACTGTTTTTGTTTTATAAATGTAATAAATAGACAAACACCAAAATGTAACATAGGTACTTGATTTGCCTAAAAAATTTAAACGACACGATTTTACAAGACCATACACATCTTTAATATTTGTACTCAAACTAAAATGAAAACCTAAAATATCAATTATTTATAATATATAAATTGCTAATAGTGTTGAATCAAGTTAAAATAATTAGTCTGTGAGGGAAACTAAGAGGTTAATGGAATAGGTTATTGGCAACAGTTTAAGAATCTGCTATTCTGAATTTCTAGCAGAACCAAATAGCTGGTATGACATTTGAGGGTCCAAATCATTCACTAAATTGGGTTATGTATACAGTTACGCATAGGCTATAAAACCTTGGCTTTTAAATTCAACATGTACATTTACCCAATAATAAATTACACTGTGGTAAAATCATGCTTGTTGGCTAGCACAAATTCATGGGAACTACATGCTATTTATATATTGGCTGAGATCTAAAACAACTACTGAGATCTTTTATTTGGATAGATAATAAATTGTGAGACATATAGGGAAGCACTGCACAAGCAAGTTTCTGAACCTTTAGCTATGGACATTGATTCAGTGTGATGTCATGGAATTGGTTATCTTAGATGTTTGTTTATTTCTTGTGGAGATCTAAACAGTTACTAGTTACAAAGATAAACTACCAATGTTTTTTGCTTACCTGTTAGTTCTGTTAGAATCACTGTTGCTCTAGTAAATGTTCACCACAATGGTTGTTGATTTTTTGTTAGCTTGTTTGTTGTTCTAGTGCTACCATCTCTTTTTTATCTTCTATGTGTTGGAATTTGTTTATTAGTTACATGTTGGATTCATACTAAGAACCCCATGAGTTTGCCTACTGTTCTCACTGTCATAGTTATTTTTTAATGCTGTTTGTTGTTCTTAAATTCTTTGGAGGTTTTTCTCGAGTTGTTCTAGAATTATTGTTATCATGATTGTTTTAATTGTTCACTTTTCTAATTCTAGTTGTTATTCTGTTTTTGGTTCTCCTGTGAGGAGATCCCTGTATGCAAGTGCTGGTAGCCCAGACACTACTCCTTGTACTCTTGTAAATTTGTCAGAACTGAATGTTCCTTGTTCTCTTCCTACTGCTAACCAAAGACAAATCTTGCGTTAATTGAACCCACCTCTTGCCAACAATTGGAATTGGAAGTCTTCAGTACCAACTTCCCCCAGTCCTTTTTCTCCTGTGAATCACAGACAAGTTCTGAACACTGTGAATGATCCATTGCCACTCCCTGCTGAGCTCTGTTCCACTAATCAGATGATGATCCCCATCATAGATGATCAACAATTTGAATTGGAGCAGCTGAGAAGCTCTCTGTCACAGCAGATGCACATTTGAGATGAGGACCAAGGGTTCTTCTAACTTTACTCTGATTACCCATACTTCCATTTTCTCACAGTCAGTATTAATGCCTGGTCAACTTTGCTGCTACCCCAACCAGCAGGAGTGAGGGAATGTCACTCTATCATCCTTTGACTGGAAGCACTGGTCAGTTGCTGTCTCTGAGGTTAATGCCACCTACCTGTGTTGTGTCTGCTACCACTCTTACTGAGCACTTGACAGCTAGTGTAGAGTCACTCAGGGTCTTTTCACTTATTTTTATCAATTATGTGAATTGTAATTCTATTTAGTGATGTCAACATGACATAAATAATTTCATTTCAAGTTTAGTTTATGATGCTTGATGAATGTCCTCTTGTTTTCCTGCTACATAGTATTATTGCTCAATTTAATTTACAATGGAAACATTAGTGTATGATTTTATGTAGTAAACAAAAGCAGGTAATAATTTCTCAATTTAAACTATGAGCAACAATGTAATAATTGTTCAATAGAGTTTATCTCACCTAAATTGTGTTTGCTTTTTCTTTACCAATATTTCTAGTTGTTACATTATGTTGAATATAATAATTGTGTAAGTTTCTGGCAACAATTTGGGAGTCACTCTTCTTTGCTGATTCAATGAGTAGCTTTCAGACAGTAAGCAGCTCAAATTGTGGACCACATTAGGTTAGGTTATGGCTATGTGTAGATATAACAAACCTTTTCATTTGAATGCAACATGGCCATGCACTGATAATTTATTACACTGTGATGATAATATACCATTGGTTAATGTGAATGCATGATGGTAATTACATGCTATTATTTAGTGAGCTGAGAGATAAGAAAACAACTGAGATGTTTATTGTTTATTGAGCTAGATAATAAATTATGAGACAAATAAGGTAGCACCATTCTATCAAGTTACAGACTTCTCTCTCTTTAGATAACACTTTGGCTGAAAGCCATATGAATTAGTCATTCAGGATGTTTCCTTTCTAAAAAGTTACTAGTTACATAGATGCATTGCCAATGTTTTTCTGTATGTTAATTTTTGATAGAATCAGGGATGCTACAATATGGTCACTTTTGCAACCTTCTGCAATGACAATGAGTTCCCTAGTGCTGGTATAGTTCCCAGCCCCTGATTCTACATGGTGACTCTGATGTGATCCTGTTCTTAACCTGTTTGTCTTGGTTCTCTTGGTGTTTTGTCAGCTGGGATAGTTGTTTTCCCTGACTGCTAATTCTCTATTGTCTCTGTGCTGTAACATGTTGGATTTATTACAAAGTACTACCTTACCTATACAACTTTGGTGTTGCTGCTGTTCTGTTAACTATTTTTTGTTTAGTTGGGAGTGCTCCCAAATGTTGGTTTTTTTGAGAAGTGTTATTTTCTTACTTGTTACTATATGGATTCTAGTCACACAGTTTTTTGTTCTCCTTCTTTTGGGACTTCCATGTGAAGTATCCCTGGTACAAGCATTAGTAGCCTGAACACTACCCCTTGTACCATTGGATCATTCTTTAATATGTCTTTACCTAATTCTCCTAGTCAGATTTCTCCTGTGAATCACCATTGAGTCCTTAATACTTTTAATGCTCTACCTATTCCTATTCATCCCCCTGCACTTTGATGTTCAGACCATGGAAATTGAGCACCTAAAGGATCTCTGTCCCACCAAGTAGCAATATGAATGGAAAAGAAAATGTTGGAAGCAATCATGTAATTAGAACTCCAAATTAATGAGCTTACTCCTGCATTGATGACAACTGTCTGCAAGGAGCCCTCCTCTCCTAGTTCTGCTAAGTATGTTACTCATGCTGTGTTGGATGAGGTCCTAGAAGATTTTGGTGAAGAGCTAACTAATCAATTTGCTCAAATGCTATCTTTCCAATAAGAGAATCACCCACCACACTTTGAAAATTCTGTGACAGCAACCCCTCAAACTGCCTCATTTTCTATATGCTTTGTGAACTGTAGTCCTACATTTACACAATCATCTAAGACCTTATCTACTGTGGCTAAGCCACTCCTCCTCAATTGCCTCATTATATTTTGGTGGCTCCTGTTAATACTACAGTAGTGCCTACTGCTTACAAACATGTTGCTGATGGAAGTCCTCATCTTGGTATACCTATTGGGTCTCTGACAAGTAGCCAGCCATGGTTTACCAAGTTGATCCTTCCCATAGAATCTAGTGGTGGACAAGAATATTTCAAATAGCATTCAGTGCTCCCAAAATTCACTGGTCAAATTGATGAGGTATCCCAATCCTTTGACGAATTGTTTTTTCTAATTGAATTGACAATGAAGCAATATCATAAGTCTCAAGAAGCTGCTGTGTCTCAGTTGATTGGCTTACAACCAATGCATGATGTTGGATTTTGAAACTAAAACAAATTATCAATTACTCATGGGTTATTTTCAAGATCACCTCACATCAAGCACCAGTATAAGATTGTGAAATGTCTTTTAAAAGAGGTGACAATATCTGAAACTACATTACATAAGTAGAATGATTGTTTCATTTGAGCAACCTGTCACCTGAGTATTCCAAACATGATCTTTTTTCCTACATTTGTCACAGCTTTCCACAATACATTCATAGTCATCTGGAGTTAAAATGCAATCCCAAAGATCCCAAATCATACAAAAAGCTATTAGCATTGTTTACTTAATCCATAACTCAAATCAGATTGACAGGATGTTAAGGAATTGAAGATCAAGTCTGAGCCTGGTCAGTTTAAATCAAAGGAAAGTTTCTCCAAAGCTTCTTCAAAGAAAGAGTTTGATCTTTCTGCCATTCAATACTATTTATATGGACATAAGGGCCATCTATGAACTAGTTGTAGTGCTGCCATTCAAATACTGGCTGATGGAGATGGGTTTCTGATTTACAAACCCAAAGAAATCAACACTGATCTCAATGATATAGTTGAACCTTTAAACCAGCTGGAGCACCCACTCCTGAAAACCATGCACAGGACATTCTCATGATCACCAACATGATGAGAAAAAACGTGATTCCTGTCAAAGTTAATGGGAGTTTAGCGCATGTAACAGTAGACACCAGAGCTGCAGCCTCTATTATTAGTGATGAATGTTGCACAGCATTGTGCATAAGTTGAGATGCATTGGATCCTTCAGTTATTTGTCTAATTGATGCTTCTGGAAATAAGATCTCTCTTAGAGGAAAAGCTAGCAATGTTGAAATGCAAATTAATAAAGAACTGTTTCAAGTGGACTTAGTTCTTGTAGATAATTCCAACTAACCACTGCCATATGATATCATTTTAGGAAGTGATTTCTTGGAATGTAATGCCTGCATGATTGATTATGGAAACAATACAATATCAATTAAAGATCATGAAGCCACACAACTAACCACAATCCACAAAAAGGAAATTTATTTTCAGCTCACTGAGCCTGTGTACCTTGAATCTCAGCACTGGACAAGAGCTGCTGTGTTCACTGATACTAACTATAGTGGCAACATTATGGTGTCTGGACAGAAAAGAAGCCATCATAAGGGCATTACTCTCTCACCTGACTTATGTTATGTCTCACATGGTAAAATTTACATTGTGATTTTAAACAGTTCAAAGTTCCCAATCTGCTTCCATACATCACAACTGGAAATCATCTCACAGCCATTCATGATATGGATGAACCCTCAACTACCATCAAGATTCCCACTGTTTCCAGTGAATTGCATCCACACAGCAATGAGGGGGAGCAGCAGTTATTGATCACATTACTGAAAAGCAAGAGCAAAGTTTTTCATTATGGAGCCATAAGAGTCAGGCAAGCAAAAGGAGAGGAACAAGCAATTGAGACCAAGCATGATAATCCCATTCAACTCTCTGAGAATCTCAAGGAAGAATATGCAAAGATCTTGAGTGATCTTATCAAAAGTGGGATCATACAAGGGAGCAACAGTCCCTACACTGCTCCAACCAACTTTATCAAGCAAGGGGAAAAATACAGATTATATATTGATTTTCACAAATAAAACAACATGACAATTAAAGATGCTTATTCTCTCCCATAAATCAAGGACATATTATATGATGCCAGCCAGTATAAGTTTTTCTCATGCCTTGACTATGCAAGGCTTATTGGCAGGTTCCAATGAGGCCATCTGAAATTCAAAAGGCCACTTTTATTACACTGTATGAATTGAATGAGTGGAAGTACATGGTGTTTGGTCTATGTAACACCCCTGCCACCTTTCAGCAATATGAACCAAGGTCATAAAGAATAATGCCAATGTTGTGAAACCTGGCATTTCTACATACATAAATGATATTTTAGTAGCTAGTTATACCTTCACCAAACATCTGGATAAATTGAAGCACACTCTTGATCTGCTGCAAAATGCTGGACTCAAGGAGAACAGAATCAAATGTGCATTGGGGCAGAACAAAGTTACATTTTTATTTTGAGTAATTGAGCCTGGGAAGATTTTGATTAAAACTAATGCCAAAGATTTGCTCAACAAGATCAAAATGACTAATTGGTTTTCATAATTATTACAGGATATTCACCACTGATTTGGCAGAGAAAACCAAAAATATTTCACAATTAAAAAAAATTGGTTGATTTCAAATTGACATGGTCTGAGCAAGAAAACTTGGAACAGATAAAGAAAGAATTAAAGAAGATCCCTATGCAAAATACACCAGACTATATGAAAGATTTTATCTTTGATTTTGATGTCAGTGTAGTGGCAATTAGCAGCAGGTTAAGCCAAATCATTGACAGAGTCAAAAGTGCCTTGTGATATTTTAGTCAAAAATTGTGGGCAGCAGAAGTGAACTATGGAGCCACTAAATATGAAATGCTGGCTATCACAGAGTCATTGAAAAATTTCCACTACTTTGTACTTGGACTTCCTTTTATAGTGTGCACTGACAACAGCACATTAGCATGGCTAAAAAAGTTCTTTGGCAACAAGTCCAACATCATTGCCAGGTGGATCTATTAACCCCTTTTAGATACTTCATTAAGGATTTGGTAATGATAACTATTGCTTAAGATCCATCAACAATTCAGGAGAAAACTGCACTGGGTCTGGGGCAATAAATAGCTCCTTAATGGTGACAGCCTGAATCATGGTCACTTTAGGTTATGATTATGTGCAGGGAATAACAACTTTTATTTGATCTGTTCATACATGCACTTAATAATTAACACATTGCAAATGTACTATGCAGCTGGCAAACATGAATGCACAGTAATTATGTGCCCTTTATTTATTATTTATTTACATGAGGTGAGATAAGAGAACTCAGAGATAAATTGTTTATTGAGCTAGGAATTAATGCTTGAGACACACAATTAGCACCTTGGTGAGTATGGATGGCCTCAAAGATATGGCTTCAGCATGATGCCATGTGAATTGGTCACTGCTGAAGTTCTTTATGGAATGGAATTTCTGTATTTGTTAGGTAAAAATCAGTGAACCACCAATGTATGTTTTCTGTTGGAATGTGGATTGCTCTCTGCTACAGTAGACTTTGCAACCTTTGATCTAAACTCTTGAGTTACCCAAGACTGCTAGAGTAGCCAGAGCTCACCCAAGATTCTACAATGAGTGAGATCTCAAGAAGCCTGCTGGGGAAAGAACACATTTTGGGTTTATCCTCTTAATAGAGTATGAGTTGCTGCCTGAAATTAATGCTGACTGACAAGGGAAAACCATCCTGCCAGTAATGGTATGAGAAGAGATAACTGAGCAAGAAATAATTCACCATCAAAGGCATGATAAAGTATTATCAGAGATCATAAAGAAGATAAAAGATCTGTTTTTTCTATGGCAACTCAACACACAAGGCTTATTATATGCAAAGAGCAGAAATAACCAGTTAGCCATTCTGTAGTACTTTCAGTGTGATCTGGTGAGAAGATTCCTGAACAAGGCCGTCTCAGGATAATTCAAATAGAGAATACTTTTAATACCAGGTATGTCACTACTGGAGTAAGATCAGCTGTAATTGAAGTGATCAATAAATGTGAAAAGTGTCTCTTGCAAAATGCCAATCATTTTCCCAAACAAAGAGTGGAACTCAAGTGAAGGCCAGCTGAGAGACCTAACAGGGTTGTCCATATGGACTTGGAAAAATTATTTAAGGATGATGAATGGATACCAGTACCTTTTGGTTATGGTTGACCAGTTCACCAAGTGTGCCCATCTCATTGCTTTAAGCAGTATGATTGCAGAAAAAGTTGCTGAAAAGATAGTGAAAGAATGGATCCTCAAATTTGGGCCAATGAAGAAACTCATTTCTGATCAAGGGCCCCAATTTGAGAATAATCTAATGAAAGCCTTAATGTGAGAAATAGAAATCCTACACAAATTTACTACAGCATACCATCTGCAATGGATTGGTAGAATGGTTAAATTGAACATTGATCAAGTTAATCAGAGTAGCTCTCTCATGTGCTGTGGGTAATCAATAGAAGTGAGTAATTGAAGTTATAGAATACTTCTAAAATATATCAATTCATTCAACTACTAAAGTAAGCCCATTTAATACCATGTTTGGATGTGAAGCCCTTACACCACTCTCAATGATGTTCCCAAATTATCATGACATTAATGTTGAAAAGTATGTATCATGGATAATAAGCAAAATGCAACAAGTCCATTTAACCATGTGTCATAATATGAATCAATCCATTATATGTTAGAAGAGAAATTTTAACAAAAAGTTATATGGAAAATCACAAAGTTCTTGCATACTTTCCATGTCCTGTCACTGATGATAATCAAGTATGAAAATCAGTAACAAATTGGCAGGGCTGGTTTACAATAGAGAAGGTACTTAATCATAACACTTACACACTAAATAATGGTAAAATTGTGCATTTTCAAAAGCTTAAACAAGCTGTGAAGGACATTGAGAACGTCATTATAGATGACAATAGTGAGTTTACATTATTTGATAATGGTATTGATATTTATGAGAAGTATGATAATTTAACTAAATTTTCTGAAGAAGATTTTGATGAACCTGAACTTTATGATAGTAATATAGATAATACTGATTCTATTAGTACACATGTATTGCCCCAATGAAGGGCTAGAGAAAAACAAATGTTTGAACCCATCATTTGGGACCTTAACCTTATTGGATAGTCACTCAGGTCACTCTGTACAATGGTAGTCTTTGCAACTTCTATCTATTATTTGAGTTACCTAGTACCACTGGAGTAGTCAGAGCTCCCCCATGATTCTACATTATAAGTCCATTTAAGAATGATACCCACAAAGAAAAAACACAAGCCACCACCTCCCCTGTAAGGCCACAGAGTGAGAAGAAGGATGGAAAGTAGAGCAGGTTTAGATGCCCCTACTAGGCCTGAGAGAAGTGCGTCTCTGCTTGATGGGGCAAGAGATTGCAAACAGGGACACAGTGATGGTGCCAAGGGGAGTCCAACCTCATCTGGCCAAAGAGTGGCCAGGTCAATATGAGAGCCAAGAGCAACAGAAGTGTCTCAGTCTCATCACTGCTAGGGGAGAAGAGTGTCTCCATAAGAGAGAGATGAGCTGGCACACCAAAAAGACTATAATATTAGTATTATCCATGTCTCTTTTAGTGACATATTCAATGTAAATAGACCCCAACAAGTGAATTGATAGTCCTTGACCTCTTTTGATTCATCCACAGTCACATCTACAATTTGTTCAAGGAAAGCAGAAGGTCAGAAGAAGATGTCAAAGATTGCAGAAGAGGTTATCCACCCATATTTTATAGCCACCCAATGTGCTATGCCTTTTGTTAGAGACAACATCTCTGAGGAATCCCAAATTAAACTCAAATAGGATCTATAATACAAAAAAAATTAGCATGTTCTGTTGACGTCATTGCATTAATCATGGATGCAAAGCATTGTCCAAAAGTTAATAACATCATATGTTATGATTCTAAGATGTGTGAAGGCTTAAGTAGGCATTACTGGCATAGCATGGTGCATACCTCTTTTGATGAGGATTTTAATAATCTAAATTTGTGTCAGTTTCTAAACAATTGGAGAGATATTCAAAGTTTTAACTGTGTTAATATCAACTTTCCACATCTATTTATAATCTATTTTTCAGAGTTAATGAAATTCAACAACCCAATATTACCAAGAGTATTGAAATAGCATTCTCATTAGCCAAAGTAGAAAAAAATAGACTTGTGATGGTCCTATGTGAAGAATATGAAAATAAAATTCCTGAACAAGTAGAAAGCCTGCATTTCCAAATGGAAAACTTTTTAAACTTATATCATAAAGTATATTGGCCCATTTCAATGTACCACATGAATATTATTTCAATTACAAAGCTCATCTACACAGATGTACTACTCTGCAAAAAGATCCCCACTCACAGAATAGCAGTAGAACAAAAACTGATCATTGATACAGCATTGTAAGCACAAACATTAGAGTTAATTAATTAGAATATACAATCACTAGCAAGAGCCACAGATCTAAGGGCTAGCTTTGCCTTCACCCAAAGTACATCAACACTGCAGGGTATTCAAGAGGTCTGGAAAAACATAAAAACTGAACAAAATCTGGAAACAGTTTGGCCAGTCCTACATATACAAAGTCCTACCTCACAATACCATAGGTCAGTAGAACACATATTACAAGAGATCAGAATGTTCTATGAAATGCAAGATAGGAAAAACTGCAAGGAATGGCTCTTTTCAGAGAAGCAAACACTGGACATTTATGCTCAAGGTGCCATTTAAATCCTTGCTATATTCATTAGAAGAAATCCAACACTAACACTTCCAATGAACACCAACACCTGGGTATCTTTAGGTAAACAGTCAACTCACAAAATTGCAGTTTGTCCTCTCATGTTGAAAGTGAAGAATTGGTTATTACACAAATGTACTTATCCCTTATCACCAGGCAAATTTAAAAAAGCAATAGAGAAATTTGAGAAATATTATGAATGACTTGTGGGGGTGAGTAGTATTTCAGGAAAAATGTAAATCATGATGATCAGCAACCAGCTTGGTATTTGCCTGTTGGATGTAAATATTTTCACCAAAATTTTAATGAAGTATATGTGGGGAGTGACCACCAACATGGAGTTTGCTATTTTTAATTCAGAGTATGCTCCTTTGTGCACACAACAGATGATTGAGAGACTACCTGGCTCTACTACTAAATTCTTGGAACTATTGTGTCTGAACTGTGTCCTGGAAAAATCAGAGATTTTCTTTAATTTAGAACTTCCTTATTATCTGAATTGTGGGTAGAGCCAATTCACCAAAACCACTACACAAATCAGTAAAGAGGGAAAGATCATCCCCATCATCATATTAGATCAGGTAAATTGGACACCTGAACAATTTTACAAGGAAAAAGAACTGTTGGCCACATCATTAGTACAGCTGTCTCCATCCATCTAAGATCTACTTGAAAAAATCAATCTGAGGAAATTTGGAGGCCTCCTCACACCCCCTGGCCTACTCCAAAATGGTCAATTACCAAAGAAGAGCTGGTAATTCTACAATTGCCTTTGCAACAAGTGGCCTTTTATTTAGAATGTACCACTGCTCACATCAAAATCACTAATATCCAGATTGATAAATTACACAGCCACAGTCTGCACAGCAGATTTTGGGACACTTTAATTGAAGCCAGGATCAATTACCCAGTAACAATTGGTACTGCTAGCCTATGAGAAAAAACTAACTTTGGTGAACTGGAGTCTCATATAGAGAAGAGTAATCTATTCTGTGTGCCACCACCCTGCATTGAAACCCCACTTGTAATGCCTAAGTGGAAAGTAAAGAAAGAGAAAAGGAAGATCCCTGCACACCTCTTGGACAAAATTAATTTTGTCAGCACACTTCAAGAAGTCAAAAGACTTAGTCAAACAACAGAGTACAAGGAAATGAAGGACAAGTTTATTGATGGAGATAATAGGGAGTGTATCTTTATTAATGGCAAGTTGACAATATGTGAGATTTTTTTAAAATCACAATCTATACATGCACAGTTGCAAAAGATTTGAGAGAAAATTTTACAGACAAACCCTAGAATACTAATATTGTTTCAAGCAGCTGGGGACTTGATGTGGATTAATAATGTGGAAATGATTACCTGCTACTAAGATGTGACTAAGAATATAGAGATAATTACAATGCTATGTGCTGATGTGTCAAACCTGGAACAGATGACATTACAACAGATGCAGGAGTTTTGCTCACTTTTTGTCAACCATGCCACTCAGATGGGATCATTGCATGAGGTATTTGTTCACTTTTACCCAAAGACTTAGATTAGTGCCAGAGATGCTCATACCTCAGATATGGATGCACTTATCACTTAAATGATCAAGCTTAAGGGATTTTCACTCTATGAAAGGTTTTACAATATGTTCACACAAAGATTAAACAACTTATGCCAAAATTGTCCCATTAGCTCAAGACTCCCCAGCTTGCAATTCTTTAGATTAAGAGATGAAGTAGTTACCTATAGAGAGACCCTTATGCTACTCACCAGACAACCACAGTATGCAGAATTTTAGAGTTAGGATGACATATTAGTGATTGAAATAGTCAAAGCCACTTAGAAAATAGTATCTGGTCCACCCCGCCAACTCCTACCACAGAATTAAATTGAGCATCAGGGGGGGAGGTAGAGTCACTCAGGGACTTTTGCTTATTTTTATTAATTATGTCAATTGTAATTCCACTTAGTGACATCAATATGAAGTAAATGATTTTATTTTGAGTTTAATTTGCGATGTTAGATTAAAAGATGATCATATGATTTAATGTTGAAAACAGAGGCAGGTAATAATTTCTCAATTGTATAAATATGAACAACAATGAAACAATCATTCAATAAAGTTTATCTCACTTAAATTGTGTTTGGGAATCACTCTTCTGGTATTGATTTGACAAGTAGCTTTCAGACAGTAGCAGCCCAAATTGTGGACAGCATTAGGTTAAATGTACAGCTACAGGTAGATATAATAAACCTTTTCATTTAAATGCAACACAATCCATAATGCAATGTGATCCATAACAAGGTTTGTCAAAGATACACACTAAGATGAATATATAAAATTTGGGGACAACAGCAGTAAACAAAATAGGTTGCACTGCTGCCATTTGAAAAACTCTACAATAAATTTCTAAATCAAAATGGCAAGATCACATTGAATAAATTAATTAAATTACATTGAACTATTTACTCAAAAAAAATTAAATAATTTCTACAAAGCACTGCTTAAAACATTAACTATAATATTCTGAATCATAATTTAATCCTATTACAACAATATTTTATCCTTATTAAAATGAATATCACATTAAAAACTTGGTTGGTACTTTTTGCCAACAATGATATATTTAGAGCCAACAAAAACTTTCTTAAAACCAACAATGTAAATTGCTTGAGATATGTAACTAGGAAACTCAATTTGCAAAAACTAAATTTATTAGCCAATCAGAATTAGCAAGTGATGAACTTTGCAAAGTAAATAGTAAGTATATATGATAATATTTAAAAACTCTGAATCTTAATAGAATTATTTAATCAGCTTAAGCAATATGCCTACAAAGTAGATTTAGTCGTCAAATTCTTTATTGAGGTAACAAAAATATGTATGCAAATTAATAATATTAGGGCAAGTATTTGTGAATTTTATTTATGCCATTGTAATTGAATTTGTGATGGATCATTTTTGCTATTATATGTCTTTCAAGTAATAACTTATTTTTAGAAGAGCTTCAACTGGTTGGTATATGCTGTTATTTAATAATCTGTAGAATAACACATTCTGCTATTGTTATGTAACTGCTCCTAAAATATACACATCCTTCTGCTTAAGTGTAAGTTATTTTAAATTTATCTTTGTATTTATAGCTTTTAGTATATAGCCCATACTGTAGTTCAAGTATTTGCAAAGAACCCATCTTTAATTAGTTGCAAAATAAATAGCTCTTCCACATTGCCAAGGAGGCAGCTGCCTAGATGCATTAGAATTTTTT